>DWAJ01000062.1:0-55929 GCA_018238005.1 Eurema mandarina | reverse complement strand
ATTTAGTAGAAGAAGCTTCTTACTCGGGTTAGGGGAAATTGACAGAGAGGGATTAATCGAATCAAAGTAATCAGGTATGTTAAAATCACCAATTAATAAGAAATTATCTGAAGGGAAAAGATTAAGATTGTTAATATAAGAACATCAATCATGTAGCTTGCAAGTAAAGTTTTTATCTGATTGTAGATCTATGACTTTAGTACGAATTGAATAGTATTGAATTGGATTAGTGTAACAGTAAGTAGCGTTGGACGCCTTATTCCCTCTATTACTTTCTATGATATAATGTCCCCCTTTTATCATAAGTTCTTCCCTTTAAATAGAGGGACCTCTAAAACCGACATTTCCAAAAATTATTCCCTTAATATCTTGTTGTGACTTAACTACAAGACTTGACCAGTAACCCATAATATAAATTGTATTTTTTCATCATGTTCTTTAACGCAGTACATATTGTGTATTTTCAATACACCAACAACGATAAAGTCTAATAAAATCTAATAAGAAACGTGATACGTCCGATTAAAAGTTACGTAATATCATAAACACATGCCTATAGTACTGAATGGTTAGGAGAGAAGCAGACGTCACGTCAATCAAGTCGAGATCCTTCAATCTACATTAACCATATGCCACGGCGTGAAATAACCACGTTATTGGGAATCTGACTAGAGGAACTCGATTAGTTTTGGATCTTTTATGTTCCATTTCCTGTTAGCTGAAGGGTTTTGTCCGTTTTATGGTCACATGTAGTTTAAATAGGCAATAAGTGTTTTTGTATGTATTATTTTTGTAACTAAATGTTTTCGGTAGTCCTGTATATTCTATATTTCATCAATTGTTAGTAGTTCACAAGTATAAATCTCTAATGTATTTTTTATTTTATTACATTTTTCGTGGCTTATTATGTTGGTAAAATAATATCAAAAAACCTAACCATCATAATAGTTTACATTGATCATTACACCTATTTAATAAATAGTCATCTATAGTATTGTAAGTCTATGTACCTGATACTCTTATATCTTTTAACAGAAATCAAAACATAATTTATCAATAGTAACACATGTCACTCGTCGGATCCATTACCTGACCTATTTATCGTGAAAATGAGTAGGTGACATTAAGCCTAAAACAGCGCAATAGTTTGCGGTTCACAAGTAGACTCATACGCTGTTATTACGATCAAATTAGGTGCTAAGTAAATTATATAGATTAGCTGCGAAGCCTCTTTGTCTTGCCGGGTGTGAGTAAATATTAGTCAAATTATATATGACATTAGCTGCTTTAACTCACCATATGGTGAAAATTACCAGGTGACGTGTCAACTTCTGTTGTATTAGCGGAAGAGGATTATTATTGGGGAAGCGTTAATAAAATCATACTAAATATAAGAGCATTTTAATGGGTAATATTTTGTACTAGTTTTATACTGCGATTTCGAACGAAAAAGACGGTTTGCGTCATTATTTCATGCTGTTAAATTATTTGAAATGTATTAAAAAATATTTAAATTACAACAAATAAGAAGTTTAATCACTGACGTTCTTATAAGAAATCCGGTCAAGCAAAAAAAAATATTAAAAGTTTTCTGATTCTACAACGTCACGAATTAGAACCTTATAAACATATTCATTACATTTAATTCCAATACAATTAATTTAATTCATTAATAAAGATCATTTCTATTAATTGTTTTGCCGCGTGCCCGTTAACTCTTTCAAAATATTTTTGTAATATAAAATATTTTTTTCTTTATCGTTACAAGCAATAAAACCAGTGTCCGCTGGGAGGTAGCGGCGTCCATTCACATCAGACCGACTTGATTTATTCATCGAATACTTAACCTCAGACTAAAGAACTTTTTATTGATTCATACGTTATTTTATATGAGTTTAATTAATAGGTTTTTTGTGAAACGGGGTAATTAGTTATGTGACTAATAGTGTTTTTTCTTGTATCTTCGTCTTCTATATATTACATATTTTTTGTGTCGTTTAATTTATGTACGCAAATTATTATTATTTGTATGATAAAAAATAGGTGTTGTTCTACATATCGCTTATGTAACTTAGATATGTTTTATAAGTACTGTGAACTACCAAAAATGTGTAACTATATACGTTGCTAAATAGATACTTATTGTATTAGACTTTGACTATTGAAGACATCATCGGATACATAATTTACTTTATTTAATACTTGCCATGCCCACTTCGTTGGGCATAATGTTAACAATCATTTTTTATATAGCCTATGACACTCAGCAATAATGTGGCTTTCTATTAGCAAAAGAATTTTTAAAATCGGTTCAGTAGGTCCCGAGATTACCACTTACAATTTAACAAACACACAAACTTTACTTCTTTATTGTATTAATATAAGTAATATTATATTGTCTGAACTCGTGTAAGAACTGTATAGGTTAAGAAAATATATGCATAAAATTAATTGCACCCCTAAGACCTGTGATTAAAAATAATTCTTAAAAGTCGTAATCATATCTCCTTTATATAATTATAAGAGAGCTTCTAGTATTCCACACAGGAGTTTTTGCAATATTTCACCGTGGTTAATATAATTCCTCATTCCTAGCACTGCGTGAGGTAGTTTCATATTGCAGTATTTTACAATAATTAAAACGGTGGGAGCAATTCTTTTCATAACGCCGCTTGTTCAACTGCGCAGAACATTCTTGCTTCCCGCTTCTGGGAACATAACTGACCGTTATATTTAATGTTGACGCCTTATATTAAGACTGTTTCAGTCTTAAAGCAAGCTGTACTGCTTTTCCTTGGTATTAAGACTGTCGTTATTTAGCTAGACTTGGTTAAATACTAAGAAATGTGAATACAATTTTACCTTATCCTTATTTTTAAAGGCTTTGTTGTCAGAAAGAAATTTGACAAAATGTGTTTACCAATATAGGTATATGTATAAGTATAGCTCCGAATGTATGCTTAAGATTTTAAAACTAGGCAATCGAAGAAATTTTCTTGCGGTTTTCGAACGAGAACATAATATGGTGGAAAGTGATCAGCGCCGCCCATGAGCACTTGCGATGTCACGAATATGTTGGTGGCCTTTCGTATGTATTATACATTTTTTATTCTTGTTGTTAAAGTATATGAGAAGTTGTATATTTATTAGCTTTCAATGATTCATATAGTATGTTGATATGAGTATTTTTCTAAGTGTTATAGTAGAAACTTAATTCTCTATCGCCTGCGAATAAACCTACATGTCCTATAGAAGCGACTGTTTTGGGCGTATGCAACGATCACTTATCATCAGATTACGTGTTAGAAACGACCGTAAACAAGGATTAACTCTATCATTTGTATGCATATTAAAGTGCAGCTGACCTTTGTTCGAAATTGTATAGATACATCGTATCTTGAAGGCATTAGCAGTTTAAATATTGTGGGGTCTAATATGGCGTGGGTGGTTTGCTCAGAGCGTTCCTATAAATGCATCTTTGGTAGTACACACGTTTCAGACCTACCTTATTAAGGCATGGCGATTATCATTCCGATTTGCGCGCATTTGCAAGTCGACTATCATATCCCATATTATGTTTTATGGCTTTATATAAATGGAAGCTTTGTAGAAAATGTTGTTGGTACAATGTTGATTATATTCGAGTGGTTTTTAGTATTTTGATTAAAGTGGAAGTTTGAGGATGTGGTATAATATAATAGGTTTTTTTTCAGTCAATCTTTTTGTTTTCGAGTTTATTTGTCGGGCTGCTAAAAGTAAGTAGAAATAACTTTTATCTTAAGAGGTTGGAAACATAATTAAGAATACCGATCAAGATAGGTTATAGATATTATTATATTACCGGATCAATACATTTTTCGAAAACGTATACAGAATTCATTCAAAGGATATTTAAATGCGTGCGTGTTGTTTTAGATATTTTAAGTGAAAACCGGAAAATATAAATCCAGTTCGTTGTTTTACAAAAACACAATATTTCAACGGTGAATAAAAGCGAAATACATTGATAGAGACATCTCTCGTTATTGAGATTAATTGGTGACACGTGATAGATTTATATATTTGGCTCCCTTTAGCCTAAAAATGTACGTTAATTTAAAATTTATATATGGCAACTATTATTATACAGAATCACATAAAGATTGTCTTTTTTTTTCGTGGTGAATTAATTAATTATCGATTAAAGAAATTTGATAATATTAGAAATTGCTTTTTGACCAATTGATGCTGTTTAATTTACGTTTCTTGTTTTTGTAGAACTTTAAATTATTATTACTTTTGTTGGTTGGCATATGTGTTAGAGTTATGGTATGTGGTATCTTTGGTAACTTCGCGAAATAAAAAAAATATGAGAAAATGAATACAGAATAGAAAAAAGTAGGTATGACCGGTCGAACACCATCAATTTTTTTTTTAATTTCTCCAGTCGTAAAAAATTGTTAGTAATTTTGTGTCAACTCGTCGAGTTCGGCTTATTATACATCATAGATACAAATATTTACCAGACAAATTTACGTTCATAATAAACGTTTATTAATTTCAAAAAACATTAACCTAACATTTAAATAGTATTAACACTAAAAGAAATTCTTAGCTCAGCTATCTAACCTCCTACCACCCAACATAAGTTAAATCGTGACTAAGATTATGACAACTATGTAAAGTATGGTGACACAAAACACGCAAACGCTTTATAGTTCACGAGCTGACATAAATGGTATATTTACTTTTGAATAAACTGATTTATTTAAAATAATATAAATGTATAGAATAGTGTTATAATATTAATATGTATAGTAAATATAGGGATTGTCATCAGAATCTGATCTTTATAATTATTTATACACGTATTAAATAGATTTTAAACGACTGTACTTCCTTATAGTTAGACGTGCCTATTGGCAAAACGCAAGGAATTTATAAACTGAAATAAAAATGAAAAAGTTATTTCTTATACATATAATGTAACCACGAAGAATTTCACATAATATGAAACAAATAAATGTCATTTTTATATATTCTATCAAAGACTATACTATCAGAGAAAATATTTTGATACATAGAGATTGGATGATTCCAATGTGCTCACACCTAATTTAGAGTTTACACGCTGATCGAAGCTACGAGCAGTCATGAACAATACCAGGCACTTGATAAATAGACTAGTACACTCCTCGCCTGTTCCATACAATCTCACTTCAATAACAAAGCGTGTTTATACGAAAACAAAGACGGACCAAGACTAAGTGATAGAGACGCTATGCCAATTATCGTAACTTTAGAAGCACGCCAACGTTCCGAGTCAATCTCGTGAGAGACTTTATGAACCGCTCATACTATTTATCTATGCAACGTACTGTTTCCCTCAGCTGAATTTCCTTTGATCATATTTATCGGTACCATGGAATACCATTACGTACCGTCTCATTAAAGACGTAAAACTCCTCATATCTAATCTGGACGCTTCGAACTTCTGATAACGTTTTGTAACACCCGCTTTGAATGGAATTCTATGATATCTTTAATCTGTTAATAAATTTGTTTGATAAGTACGGGGCTACCGCGATGTAGCAGTGTAAGTTTTAATGAGGATAATACTGAAGTATTTATGAGTTCTCGTCCCTAGTTTGTATCGTATTGTATAAATGAATATTAATTATAAAGAACATAATATAGTTTTTACGAAATGATTTGTACGTCATAGTATTGTATATTACGACACATTTTATAACACTGTCGTGTTAATGACCCTTTCCATAATGTGTTTTGTCCAAGCAATTAAGAACAGAAGATTAATAAAAAAAGAACACGGTGTAGAGATTCCCGTATCTATGTGAAAAAATAGGTAAAACTATTGACATGTAGCGACTGATTGACTACACAAAATAGCTCGAGATAAAGGGGCAAAAAGTGAGACGGGTAATGTAATACGTATTATCGGAGTCACAAATTGGAGTTTTTAATGTCTTTATAAGTGCAGTCTGACATAAAGTTAATGAAACGGCCGCTTTTATTGATCTACCTGCGGTGTGACACGGTTCCAGCCGCATCTAACCCGATATTATGTTTTTCATAAAATTGTTTTCCGTCCCGCTCTTGCTGGTTGTACAATAATTATAGAGAGAGACGAAAGAGTTGTAAAACCAAGCATTAGAGAACATTTCATTTGTAGGAGACCCCCATCATTTGATAAGCCGGCGCGGCGTTTTAGCGGTAATCCATTAGGAAACAGAATGTTTTTGAGACTTTTTTGTGCGTCTTCAAATTCTATTGTGGTTTAGGAATTGGAAGTTTAAATAAAATATAAATACACGGCCATATTATTTTGAAATTAAATTTAATACATTGAAAATATTATACAATAGTATTAAATACATTATTATAATTGTATTTTCTTTTGTGACAATTGAAATTTCTTCCTACTGTAAAAAAAGAAGAGAAGCCCTAGCTAGTAAGCTGTTAAAAGTGTGACGTCATATATCCCTTATTCGTAGAAACTTCTCGAAACTTCCAGCGAATTTTACCGAAATAAAACATTAACTATTATATTATTAACCGTAGTGCTATAATGTTATAAGCATATTTATGGTACAAGCTGTCGCCACCCGCATTCTGGACAATTGACGCAATCACCAACGAGATATTGGGGTGAGTAAAATGGAATAATTGCATTGGCCACAACCAAATTATTGTTATAGTCACTATTACAATGATAATCACATTTCGAAACTGCGGGCAGAGGTGCCAATAACTCTCAGTACTTAAGCGATATTTATTATATAAAATAAATTAATGTTACATTGGATTATTTAGACTTACTAGATGAGAGTTTGAATTATACAATGACAATAGACAATAATTGTTGTTGATGATTGAAAAACAAAGAAATTCTTATTTGTAAAAAAATGTAGCTTATCCTCGATAGTTTGTCCGGTTACGAACCATTTCGACCTCCTTTCGTAAAGTAAAATAGTCAATAGTTATAGAGAATATTAAATGTTATTATATTATTTAGAATTATAAATAAGAAAAAAAGGCTATATTAAACCCTTTTAATGTGCCAAGATAAACGTATTTTACCGTTATTATTTTCGAAAACTTTCCTATGCTCTGGTAAAAATAATCAGCTTCAAGTAAGACTATTAAATATAAATAGAGCTCGCAAGCAAAGCCCTCAAACAATACCAATGTCTACTCAACAAGCAACAAGCATTCGTCGATATTTTAATTAGCTCTCTAAAAATAAATCGAAGAATTTCAAACTCCGAGTGACTGGTAGGGGAGGTCTTGCATAGGGAACTGTACAATAAATCAGTAACATGTGCATGCTGATAACAAATCTTTATCGTGTGACAGTGTTGCCATAAATCAAAAAGCTGTGAAAAGGTCATTTTTATTTCTGGGCACACTGTTAGTTATGGCATTGTTTTACAAACAATGATGTTAATTGTTATCTTGAAAGAGGTTTTATCATTTACGTGCACACTTCAGGCAATTATTAAAAAGATTGATATTATGGTAACATTATTTGTTATTTGATTTACTTTCTAAATGGTGGTTGTTATATATTTTCTTAAGAGTAAATTTTTGGACTTGTAAATTAATCTGATTGTTACGTACAAGTATGAGGCAGGTATTATTCACTAATTTATTCACTCGTGTATAGGTCCTATTAATCTTAACAAGATTTATAAGCGCTTTACATACTCTCCGAAATTACTCTTCCCATACCGCACTTAAAGACGCCGACCAAACACATTTGTGGGGATAATGCAATGTATTTGTTGCTAGCCCTAAATGTAGATACGTTATTGTCTCCTAAGATTTATACTCCACAACAACGTAATCTCGTCCTCGTGGGCGGGGACGCATTTGTTCAAAACGTGAAATGATTCTTCGCTCCCTTGTATATATTCGGTTAAAACATCCTCGATAAGCCCAACGCTCGGCTTCGATAACAGAAAATATGTTAATTTAGCCGCACCAGAACTGATATGACCTAATAAGTGATTGGGTTCCTGATCGCCTGCGCGCGGTGAATCCAAACTCGCCAGACCCAATCGCTCCAATGTTTACAAATCGCTCGATGGAGAATAAACAAAAATTTACTCACAAAACCCGATTGAGATATTTGCCTCAGCGAATCTTATTCAAATAAGCCACCATCTGAAGGGATCAAAATCGCGAAACGAGGTTATGTTTATAAAGATAAGTCTGAGTAATATTATTAATTTCGCTCGAGAGCCTAAAGGTTCGTAATTGAAATGGTAGCGAAACCTTTTAAAAAGTAGGTCAAATTATGTATTAAATATACCTACTTATCCTCCTGATGAAAAATATTGCCACAATGAATGACTTTTCTCGCAATATGGCGCCACTAAAATTTCCATCTTTTATGAAACATTGCGGATTACGTTCAAGGGTCATTTCATAACATTATTTTTAATTAAAAAAAGAGAAAAATAAGCAAGCTTCAATTAATTAATTTCAGCTTCTCATGAAAAGTAAATGGTGCAAATGATCGTCTGAATTACGCTCGACGAATTATTTTCTTAAGTTTCTTATTAACTTGTATTATGATAACGAAATTGTATCAAGGCTCAGCTATTAGAACGTTAGTCGTGGCCTAATTACGTTTCGTGCTATAGACCCACAAGTTTGAGGTTCGTTAGCATAGAGATGAAAAGTTAAGACTCCTACTTACGACAAAATAGCTTACATATTCCTTTAGTCTTAAATACATATTACAACATACCTTTAATAAGGAACTTAACTTAAATAGGAACCAATGACATTATTGCTATTTGTAATAAAAGAGGATTCACGTCTGTAGAAAATGCTTTCCGAAGTGGTAAATTTCAATAATTGAAATGGTGTTCAATGTGTTGTGAACATGGCTAATTATAATATTATGAAAATATGTTAAGATGAATTTAGTCTACAGAACGATGATGATTAAATCCTCAATGATATCCCCAACTCTTATATTTTAGGAACAGATTCAAAAATAGTTGTAACTATGTCATATAAAATCAATGATAATCCTATTTATACCGAATAAGGTCGAGCCTTTACGAAGTGACAAAGTTATAATAACAGTTGATCAACGCTTACGGCCATCGAATGAATATTTAATAAAAACAATTACAGCCTTCCTTGGCAAGAAAATTGTAACGGAATATAATATTACTTCAAATACGAGTGAACTTTATTCAAGTGTTATCGTAATTATAGTGTTTCTATCTAATCAATTTTAATGTTGATATAAAAATCATGTTTAATTTGCCGAATTGGTTGTTTTGGTTGTTTAATTTTTTAGAGTCGTATGTAATATGATGTATTGAAATTAGGTCAAATATTTAAAAATTATTTAATAAAGATATTTAGTTTATGAAATGTGTAACTGTCTAACTTAATCTAAAAAAATCATAATTTAATTCCCAATTGATAAATCACAATACTGTTGACTTTTAATCCGTTATTTATTTTCCTATTATTTAATTTTCGTAACCATGTTTAAAAATAGGCCTATTCAAACCTTCATAACAATAAGAGTATGTTGTACGCAAAGCTTGTAGCATAAATAATTGAGTTCCCACAAATAATGTATCACATAATAAAGTGAATAAAAATACTTACAGCTATTTTATTACGTCAAGTATGTCTTCACTCACGTTCCCGGCAAAATTAACTCGATCGGAATGACGAAACACACTGATATTAATCACTGCCTCCTAACAAATTGTTGGTGTTTGCTCGTGGTTTGGAAGGGGATGTCTTGAAATCTCCGTGATATATGTCCACGGCTGTGAGAGTTTTTTAGATTGTAGGAGAAAAAACTGCGTTTCTGTAAAGATTAAATGTTTAGGTTTTAGAGTGATGCTTTCAACAGTGATGTGGTTATATTGTATTGGGTTAAAGTGGCCTTGAATGAGACAAAATTATGTTATATTATAATGCTGTCTTTTTCAAGGACTGAGAATTGAAACCAAAAATATATTTAGAAAAATAATATGCTAATTGAAATGTACAGCAAAGAGATTTTTTCAATTGATTCATTCATGGAACACATTATAATATACATATATAACATAGTTATGTGGTGGTAGGTTACTAAAACAAAAAAATAAATAAGTTAAAACAAAACAGTTATGCAAGAAATGAAAAAAAAATCCTACTTCAATTTGTCAGTTACAAATCCAAGGTTTAATTCAAACGGTGATCTTATTACTTGAAAAAAAATTAAAAAATTCCGCTTTAAAAAAATTTGAAACAGTCTTTACAAGGTACGAATGAAAAGGCGCCAATTAACGTTCAGATATTTAAAGCTTGATTCAGCGATGAATTTTATTAAGCTTATCCGGCTTGTGGCTCGTCTATAATAAATATAAAACTTATAGAGCCTAACCCTTCGCTTAGGGCTGGCCGAAGCGGATTACCGACATTATTCATTCCTACCGTCTATATCGCCTGAGGCAACTGTAAATGCGTATTTTTCTCCAATGCTTATTTTTACTTAAGTGGACCTTGGAGGTATGAGTTCCATTTGTGTTTATGACTTCGAATCGTACCAGCTTTATGTTTTAATTAGGATTGGTTAAGGTAAGGTTCTTTAGGTTTCTTATTAAAAGTTCTGTGATAACCTACTATGATATTTTGTTCAACGTTGACTTTTAAAGTGTAGTATGCTATGTGACGTCACACGATTTAACGACAAATTTTCTAAAGCGTCGAAATCAACTGACTTTGGGTGGTTTACCTTATCTACCATACACTCTACATTGTACACCTACTCCCAATAACGAAATAAATATGAAGACACACACCCCAATTTATCATAATATGAATAAAATAAGTCAAACAAAAAATCGTTTGTTCGTTTTAATGTTAGTTTAAATTCTAAAACAAGTCTGAAACAAACTTTTTTTTAATTCTAATTTTTTTTTTCTCCTCTTAATCAACGGTAATTACCTATTACACCATAAAATCCACAGTCCTTCAGTGTCCTTATATAGAGTCGTATATAATGTATATGAATAGTAAGGATATTCTTCGAATATTTTCTAAGCAATTTCTACGTTAACGGTCTGATCGCACCTCACCGTGTCACGATGTCATTACAAAACGCCGAGCAAAGTAGGTCAACTTTCATACATATATTCGGAAATGTATTAAATTTTGAATAAAATATCACAAAAACTATATAAAACGCGGACAGGATGAAGCGATTGGCTTTGTTATTTATAGTTTTAATTTAAAATGCTTCATCCTTTGAACGAATACGTAATTTATTGATGTAATATATTTCAATGGAAAATGTTATCGTAGAGCCTCTAGAATATTCAATACATATCAAGACTGATTTTATTACTCATTTTTTGTAAGATAAGAATGTCAATTTGATCTTATCATAAGATTTTCTACGTTCGTTTCTTGCATTTAGACTTAATAGTACAGCCAACTATATCAACACATACAGAGTTATGAGTGTTTTAAATACTAAAGAAGAAGGACAAATTATATTGTATAATTTGGGCAAAATAAAATAATTGGCTGAATGACTAGATAGTATAAAACAAAGTCGTTTTCTCTGTCCGTATATCCTTAAATCCCTCTCGTCGCTGGTTGCTAGTTTACTATAATAAGTAACTTGTATCTGAACCACTTTCTTTAATCCTTTTTTTAGAACATTCTTTGGAGTTTCGAGGATGGTTCTTAAGCAGCGAAAAAATGGTAGGTAGGTGAAGGGTATACCGTTACATGTAAGAGAGGTACAGCGCGAATGAAGGGACGCTGGAGCAGCTGGTGATAAATAATCCAAAACAACTAATATGATATAATACATCTAACAAAGAATCTCTAAACACATTTAATTACAATACAATATCAGCTTTGGTACTAAGAATAAAGCCTACAAAATGAAAATCTATTTCTGTGGTTTAACCTTCAGCTAAATAGGAGGGGTCTGGTTAGACCCTACTAACGAACTTTGACCAATTTTTTTTATGTGATAATCCTGATACAATTTCGTTTTTATTTCTTGCATCACACACATTTTGGACTGAAATAAATAAGACTGCAATTTTAAATCAATACTGATAGGTAATATTTTACTTATTTGGGATCACTATGGACCCCACTCGTGATATGATTTTTATTAAGCAAATAGGGGGGGACAAACGAGCAGGCGAGCAACTTGATGGAAAATAGTAATCAAGTAGTAACTTTAAGCCTTTAAATGTACTTTTATAAGATGGAATTTGTTTTTTTTAGATTATTACAAACAAAATGACAATTTATTCATCATAAACCTCATTTCATGCTATTGTGGTCAATTGATGTGTAAGTGGATAACAGTAACGATTAGTAGAGAATTGTGAATTAAAAAATAAAATCTACAATAATGTTTAAAAATAGACGTGTTAAACCGAAGGGGTACTTATGGACCCCACGCGTGCCGGAACGTTACTATAAAGAACGCATGTTCTTAAAGGTTAAACAAAAGTATTGCAATGAATTGGCCATGTTTATTTTGCTCAAAGACACAAAGGCTTGTCATTTACGGTCTCTTTATTCGGAGTAGAGTAAACAATTGGCAACTTTGACAGGGATTTTGAAATGACAAAAAGGATTAGACAACTCTGCGACTCAACTAGGCTTGTATTGTTAAGGCAAATTAAGTTCTATTTACTGGTATTAAGGAATCGGAAAGCAACGCAATGGAGATTCGAATTTGTTAAGCTATTGCTAAAGGAATTTGTTTTTTCAACCGCTCTTTTGATAGTGGCTTAGGTTAATTTGTAGTTGAGTGAAACGGGGTTCAGTTTAATAATGTTAAGAATTTATTGCTCAAGCTTATTTTAAATATTAAGTCAATGAACAAAATTATCACAATTTTTTGTATGTATTTCATTTTTAAGACGCCACAAAACGACTTCACCGTGACGTCATTAAAGCTGTTCATTAGTTGGCTTGTAGGATTCACTTTGTTCTATAAAACAAATTATCTGTCTCGTTGCATAGTAGTAGTATGTCTAGATAGAAAAAATATTATACATACAGACGAATTGAGAACCTCCTCCTTTTTTGAAGTCGATTAAAAAGATGTAATTTAAATGGAAAATTTATACTATACATCTATAGTATTTCTATGTTCTTACGAAACCTGTTTATTAAAATAAGTACAAATATTCTACAGAACCGTTTCAAATTGTCACTGTAATCCTTAACAATTATGCATATTAACTTAAGAAAACATTTCACAACAATCCTTTCTTTGTAGACTTACGATATTTAATCCTTTATCTCTTAAAATAATACAACATTAAATATAAAAACTAAGATTTTACTTCGATTTCAGTTTCATTCAGAAAATGTACAACTCATTTCTTAAAGCGACCTTTATTTACACCGTCCGTGGAAAAACATAGTGTAGACCTTTTTAAATCAAGCGTTGTACACTAAAGAGTACTCAGCTTAGGGTTTTGAATATCTTAACAGCGATTAAAGAATGAACTTTATTTTAATAGGAAGAGAGGTGCTTTTGAATTGCACTTGATTTAGTATGAATAACATTGGATGAAGTAACAGTGAGTATAATAAGTTTGACTAGGTAAATTCACGCATCGGATTTTGATATTTATCTGAAGGTGATTAGATGTTACTTTTGCTTGTATATAATTGGTGATTGGGGCTTATGTTAGTAATAATAACAATGTTTTCTTGATTGTTTTTGAAGGAGATTACAAACAACGCAACATTTTGAGTCTATAAGTACCTACTAGCCGTGACATCTCTATATTTGTTTTAATAAATTTACAATTGCATATTAGTATAAGAAGTTTGTTCTACGTTAAAAGACGTATATAACTACATATTATATTTTTTAAAGTTTCATAATTGATATATCGAAAAAAAATTTAACCCTAGTTAGAATATGTATTAGAAATACTTTATATATTTAATTCGATATTAATGTAAGTAATCTAAAAATATAATATTTTACTGTCAAAATGAAAATAACAAAAGATTATGCATTATGTACCTACACATGTGTAGCAATATTATTACAGAATTTGGTTTACTTTACCTAACGAAAGCACGAGCTATTTTTCCTAAAAATTCCTGCTTCAAAATAAAATATACTCTAGGCAGTACAAGAATATTCGTTCATAAACTGTAAGCATGTAAACTATGAACTCACCTGTCGTAAATCAAACATATTAAACGGGACAGCGGCACCTCTTTCCAGCTCCAATATAAATCAGCGAAACCTTCCAATACTACCTTTGCATATGACGTCTACATAAATCTCCTCTCACAAAAAATAACTCTCCACTTCCATATTTCTCATCTTGATTCAATTTATGACCCAGACTCGGACACTGAAAGGCTTATTTTTATTAAAATCGTCAAGTAATATTTTGGATTCACTTCGTCTTATATTTTATTTATTTGGACTTGAAGACGATTTTGGGTTTTATAAATAATAACATCGAAACAATACTACGTTGAGTACTTTTTTTGATAAAATACAATTCACCTTCAGATGAGTTCTATACTGAGATACCAGTTATATAAATATTTATAGATTAAAAAATTTTGAAAATTGTTTGCGTTTTGAAAAATCTAAGCTGAGGTAATTATTATTAGGTTTTTTTATTTATTTTCTATATTATTTTTACATAAATTATAATATTTATCTAACTATTTATGATGTAATGGCAAAGGATCGATTATCTTAAATAATATCAACTGCACGGATCTTTATAATCTATATTTTCAAAATGTCAATAAACTTTTCTCATCTACCCTCAATGTACGACTGTTGTCATAAATAGATTTATTTTTCAGTTCATTACATTTAATCAACACTATTTTTAATATAAATTCGCGAACGTATATCTCTTATTTTAAAGATATAAAACATTCGACGAAAAATGTGTACAGTTTTCTGATAACAATATCTTGAACTTTCACTGGGCACGTACACGGCGTGATCGAACGAATCCGATTGTGTATCAATTCATCGACTTTCATTTTCAGATAAAGTTTTCTAAACACTTTCGTCCAGAGATTCACATAAAGATATTTCATAAAATTCACTTTCGATATCACGTTTTACAACAAAGAAGCTGAGGTCAGGTAGGTGAATAAGAAATATTGATACCTACTGAGTAATGTAATTTTTTAAGTCATCAAATATCGAATGAGTACTGTTTTCAGCAAATAAACTTAATCGAATCGTGACCAGATAATTCTTTGATAAACCTAAAACAATGATCATTGACAGACTACTATTTATAGTTTTATAATCTACCTGCAATCGCGAAAGTAATGAATATCGTCTTTCAAATAATGTTTTAAGATTTAATTGATTGTAAAAGATGTTGATCTTAAATTATTGTTCAATTAGAAAGGATAGAAAGTTAAAAGTATTTTTTTTGTTGATAAAATTTGTCAAGCGTTTTATTAGTTTTGTAGAAACAATGAATATAAATAATTACTTCCTTTTAAAATTAAAAGAGTTATCGGTTTTAACATAATGTGTAGGTAATAAAGAAGTTATGGAACTGATTGATCTAACTTGCCATTATATTTTTAATAATGATGCCCACGTTTTTTAACATTAGACATAAGGTAGATTGGCTTCAGTTGAGACAGTCGAATGACTAGCCAATTTTTCATTATAAATAATTAATATGTTTCAAATTTACAGAATCACACAAGCGAGATCCAGATACGGTGCAAGTTGCGATTGCTACAATTCAACTGAAAAATATAGATCTCGCCATTGTCCGAACAAAATAGAACAGTCTAGAAAGGAAGAGAATTTTGCCTTCTACGTATATATACAAAATCTGCCAATAAAATTATCGTTTAGCCAAGTAAAGGTAAGGACGTTTCGTTAAGCTCTAAACGAATTTCTTTCAACGAAACGAAGCTATTCAGAGACCATTTGTGCTAATCCCAAAGCACTGAGTTTCTACGAATGAAAACAACGAATAATTTTCCACAACATTCAAGCGGTGCCGCTGGAAAATAAGGATCTATTAGTATTTAGAACGGTTTAGCTTTATTCAGCTTGCTACAGTTTATACTATTAGACTTTAAATTAGCCCGAAACAGCGAAGGGAAATTTGTATTTCTGTTAAAGGGCGCAATATTGTTAGATCAACGTTAATATTGGTGCACGTGTTTAGTAAAATTTGCATTTTTTTAAATTTAATTGATTATTTAGTATGAAGTTGTTTAGTCATAGTTCGACTGTTAATATTTCAATGAGCTTAATTTTTTAGATTTTTTTAATGACGCACATTTACTATCAAATTTACTATTGCAATGCCAAGGGCCTGGTCGTATACCAGTTACTTGAGACTAAAATACTAGGCAATCAAAAACGATACAATAGGATTGAATAAAGGTTTTATATAGGTGAGTTAGGTCATATGTAGGTATAATAAGTATTATAACAGGTTACATATTAACACTTGATATAAATTCTAGATCATCTAGGCTAAACGGAAGCCGTACAGCATTCAAATTAAGACTAATCTCTAAGGACGTTACATACGTAATTGAACTGTTATTAATTAAAGCTAATGTTATTTCCATTAGTAAAGATTTATCGACGTTTATTTTAGTGTTACCTAGTTGTATTGAAAACATTTCATGACCGTTTGAAACCTCTACTATATAATTTTGTTATATCTTGGTGTTCTTATGCTCCTACTGCTTTTATAAGAATTTAAATTATAATATCAACATGCTGCCGAAATTATTTATTGATTTATATAGTATCTTAATGTCTTTTGTACCATACCAGTTTGGATGAAATGAAAACAAAGAGATTTGAAGAATTAGGCATATTTATCCATTTAGATGAAGGTTTAGAAAATATAGAATCATTTCTTTGGTTACGATTTGTATTTGATGGTAATTCTGTATGTTATTCACATTATTATAAATACGACTTCGAAATTCGATTTAGTAATTCGCGTAAGGAATGATCAAAATATTTTACCTATATATAGAAGACTACAAAGCAATATTTATGATCTTTGATCGCAGTAAATCTTGGCGGTAAATTGAAAAATATGAAACCTGGCGTCAGAGCAATACAGTATCTGAAAACATGTCAATTTTACAACAATAGTGGCGCATAAAGCTTTTAATAATCATACATCACCTTTTTTGCATAAATTACTATCAGCGATAAACTTACTTCTTAAAGAATTTTCGTTTGTTGTTATTTTTTTGATATATTACATACCTTAGCTTTTTTATTTATGACAAGCTAAATAATTTCTATGTTTTATGTCTGTCTTATTGACATTTAAGCCGAATACTCAACTCTACGTTCCCTTAAATTCGTGAAAAAACCGTTTTCAATAAAATATATCAAAACCAATTTCTTACATTCTTTAAAAACATAAACTCACACACTTTTTATTAAGTTGGTTGTAGATAATATAGATTTACTTCCCAAACCTTTCTTCATACTAACATCTCCGTATACGTAAGCCAGTTTACTCCATACAAACAAATTGATAAAAACATCGCAATGTGTTTACATGTAATTCAGATAAATCGGTCGGAAGCCGCCGCTACATTGCCTTCCTTAACGACCTTTTGAATCCGTTTAGGGTTAAAGGTGATTTCAGTCGAGTTCATTGAAAGCTTTAAGGAAAATTTTATCGCTATAAATGGGTTAAAAGAAAATTTGGTAAAAACTCCCTTATCTCTTACGTAAGTACGAACCTCTATATAAAGATGGTACGGTTATAGTTTGTTTACAAAGCATATTATAAACCAAAATACCAAGATTTTAGATTAAGATACAACGAAGATGCAAATGCTAAAAAGTAAGTTAGTTATGTATTGTTTAATACCCCTATCTATATAGTATGTTGAACATAACAAATAAGACATCTTTCTTATACAAGAATTAACGACAATTATTAATAATAATTAACTTCCATATTTCGTTAAAAATTAATAGACTGTGCCCTACAGTTTTCGCCATAAATCCAATAACCATTAAATCTTAAGGTAATTAACAAGTAATGATCAAAGTGAATTCTTGAATCAAAAGTTTACCATCTTATTATATTAATATAAATATATAGATATACTTTAATAAATGAATGAATTCTTATAGGATGGATGATGATGATAGGATTTGTATAGGATGAATTCTTAGATAAGTTTAGACATATCTAGGAATGTCAGTACAAATATGAGTATAGATAGTAGACTTGCTTCTATCCTCGATTCTATCAATATTTCAAGACATGTATGGTTACGCTCAATTTACCAATATCCAAATGATCCCTTCCCTATACTATTGGGAATATCTGTAGCTATAGCTAAGCTGCATTATACATCAACGTCGATTCCATACCGTCACACAGTAGTCCTTTTGTCTTTGACACTCCCTATTTGATTTATAGATTCGTTCGTTGACTTGTCTCCCGCTTTATTAATGAATTTATTTAAACGCTAATGAACAAGTTTCGCTTGAGACAAGTGAAACTAATTTATCTGGATCAGTGTATACTTTCTAACGTATTGTTTGTTATATTGTGTTTGGAGGGTTGTTTACCTTTGATAGCGTACGTGTTTCTTATGATAATGGCAAGCAGGACTAAACATGTAAAAAAATAATAAGTATTAAAAATAGATTTTAATATATTTTAATTAGTCTTGATAGCATTACTACAAAAAGTCCTTACCTATCATATGATATAAAAAAACTATTCATACAAAAAATATAAACCATCAAATTATACCGTTAACCGTTTTCTATTGTTAAGTCTAAGACCATCAAATCAATGAAAAGCAATGACTCTAAGCGCTAATCATTCCCCATTACCGACATCTAGTTAGCTAGCGTCGACACCGACATATACAAAGTGCACTCTATCTCCAAAGCACTCATTAACTCGTCAATAATTAATAACTCCCATTTCCTTTACAATTACACTGCAACGCTCTGATTGATTTCCGAAGCATGGACTTCTTACTGAACCAGAAATTGTCGTAATTAACTAGTAAGCATTATTTCGATAACATATGGAAAAGCCTTATAAATCGCCTGTCAATATGCTTATAATTAACGTGAGTTTCATATATAAGTTAGTCTCTAAATTGAAACGATTTAAATTATCGATAATATTTATTTTCTCATTAATTTTGCGGTCATAGGAAATTACTTATTTATCATCGCTGATATAAATGTCAATCGCAATGTGAGGTTAACTAAAAATATGATATCAAAATTAAATATGCTTAAATCTTAGACTCGTAAAGAAGTTTATTGAACTCTTTTGTGTGGTTTAATTACATTACTTTTTTTATCTAAAACACTTTTCATATTTTCGTATCTAAAAGGGTATGTATGGGTGATCTTATGGAAAGTGTTGCAAGCTTTCAAGTACTAGAACGGTTTTTTGATGGCATTTTCTATGTCTATATTGTGTTCGAGAATACAATCATAACTAGTGTGCGTATATAGAATATAAGAGACAAACAGCATAATCTACGTATCATAGTACTAATACAAAACTTATGCTAACACAACCAAATCAAAAAGTCATACGTATGTTTGTATTTCACAAACAATTCAACAGCAACAAAACCTACCGGTTTTTTTTGCATTCTGATCCGCCTTTCATCAATAAAACAGTAGGTATGGTTCATATTGCAACGCATTCAGACCTTTGCTAATGCTTCGACCTAATTAGCTCCTACTGAATGCAACTTACCTTTCAAATGAATATTTCTTTATTCATTCGATACATTTTCAAATGTAATTCAATGAGTATCGGACTAGATGTATTTATTATTATTGAAACCATTAAAATATATATAGGTATTATTTTATTTAACAGATTGAAATCAGTACTTTATGAAGGTTATTAAATGTTATGTGAGCAAGAAATTTTAAATTCTACGTATTATAACGATATGTATGTCTGCATTTCAGATTTCATGTTCCTGTTTATCCTGGGATAGTTAATTCATTATAAAGGCGGAGCCAAAACTTGAGGCGAAGAAGTAAAATATAATATGAAGTTGTACTATTTCTCACTATCAGTTATTAGCTAACGTAAGTTTAATTTTAATTTATATAACTTTATCATTAAAACCTGAATAATTTAAACAAAACATCTAAAAACACTTCGTAGCTAGAAAACATTAAAGAACAGTTCCAGATTGATTTTCCAAGGCTTCCTGATTGCGTCTATTAATTAAAAATGGCGTGAATATTATGGTAAGTGAATGGGTCTTAATGAATGTCTATTCTGCGAAGTGGGTCGCAGAAGTCCTATAATTGCCGAGCCGTAGCCCAGATGGGTTACTGCACTTTACTAGTTCATTGTTTCGATAATTACTGCAGATATAATGCAACGGTAACGCATTCAAGACGCTTTAATGAACCGTTAAATGAGGGCTTGAATTTATTTAAGTTTTATAAAGTCGTTATAAAATTTTACGCGTTTGAAACTTTTTGAACACGCCATTCTTTATAATATGTTAAATCAGGCAATTGTACATCCTCCGTAAATGATACACTAACATTCGCTAAATAATACCCCTCTGCGTTGACTGCTTTAAAAATACGTAAAAGAAGGGAAAATTATATGTAATTTTTAATATTATTGTCTAAGTACTTTTAGGATATCTTAACTATAGATTGGTTGTAAAAATAAGTATTGTTTACTGTTACAATTGTTTTTAATGACTGAACCACTTTACCAATAAGGTTGAACTGTGGCAAATAAACGTCCGAATCTAACTACTTCTAACTTCCCCTCAAGCTTTGCTCTTCTATCCTGCTATATGACAGATGATGGTGGTAGATAACTTTTGAATATCCACTGCAATCCCGTCAGAAGGAGAGCTTATGATTACCTAATCTCATTTATTTTTGAAAACTTTACACAATAAAAATCACATAATAAAGCAAAAGCAAAAGCCTAGAATTAAACTTAAGATAATTCTTCTATTCCTTGTCATAGTATGTATAGTAATATACTAGAGAAATAATACACCATACAGTAGCCTCCACGTGACACTAAGTCTTTGAGTTCAATAACCTCTCTTGATAAGGTAATATTGATAAATTGAAACCAATTTATCTTGTAAAAGATTTATCTAATAAATATATTCCAACCGAAAAATAATTAATTAATCGTATTTCGTTTCATCTTGGCGAATCATTTTTTTCGGATAGCAGTAATAAAACGGTTTTTTTAGAATAAAATTATGTTAAATAGAAAAGTTGCTAAAAAGCGTATAAATGTCATTGAAATCATGTATATTTGATTTAATCCATACACAGATCTATTTAGACTGCTATTAGTAGCTCTATATCAATCTAAATATTTCAAACATTTAATCAATCGAATAAAAAACTCTTTAAAAACGCACCCTTAAGGGTTATTCATTTACATTTCTATATGAAGTTTTATACAAACAGATTGAGGACACCCACGTATTTTATCAATAATCCATTATAGTATAAACAATAAGGTGTTATCAGAACGGTCGCTATCTCAGGCCATGATGAATGGCAGTCAACGAACATTAGGAATGTCAATAAATAAAAACTAAATAGATGCCATCGCAAAGGAAATTCGAGATTATTATAGAGTGAATACAATCGCTAAGAAAAGTTAGGCAAACAGTTATTTTTTGACTGGTAACATTTACAAGTGGATACTTTTGTTTAATCATGGTATTTAGAAACAGTTTCAAAAAGAAGTTTCTAAGGTAAGAAACTAGTCGCAAAAAGATGTGTAATTCTTTTTTTTACTTTTGTAATGATGTAATCTAATTCATTTACAAAACCATATATATAAGTATAACCCTGTAAATAAATCAGAATTATTACAGCTGTTACATGTTAATAAATTATATATTATTACGCACATGAAATGGAAGTACTTCAATAGAATCTAATACAATATTAGGTTTAGTTTTCTTCCTTCGGACTACATAAAACCGTACTCTAAGATAGTATGACCTTATTTAAACGTTCATTTTTATAACTAAATAAGATAGATTAAATCAGAAGTTCCAAAAAATAGTTACAAATAATTTATGAAGTAACGTTTCTATTTCCTTCTCTCGTATCGAAAATACCATTCTCATAATAAACTCACTTAAATCTCCAACCAAAAGCCTCAATAAGCTTTACATCTCGACTGCACCGCAGAGGAGCTATTAAACACGCGATAAACAACAATATCTCATTGATAATTAAAAAAATGATACGTCCAAAGTAATGAAGCGTGCTTCACTCGAAACCGGTAGCGATATAAGTGGCGGGTAATGGCTCTTTGCGTTCAGTTATATCTCGTTGGCTTTGCGATTGTAAAAAGAACTCATATGTTTTATACGTAGTTGAAATTCAACTAGGTGGTATTTTAAGCTTAGTATAAATGCGTTTGGGAACACTACGGTTAAGTCTAATTAGTTTTATATTTATATTAAGGCTAATTAAGTATAATATGTAAAGACGAAAGCTACTAAATGAATTGAAGAGTAATATTTTTATCAATATTAAAGGTTTGGTTTTGTTATGATTCAATTATTAATTAATTTGTTATTTATTACAGGCAAAGAAAAATAAAAATATATTACAAGGAACTTTGCACATGTAAACGGCGACCTTATCACTGATAGTGCTTTCTGCCAGGTAATCAAATTATTTTTATTTTTTTTTAATTACTGTAATATTTATAATATGTACATAGAATTATAAACTATTAAGTCAGCTAGTATCTGGCTATACAAAGAATCCATTAACTAGAAGTATACTTTTATAAATTCCGCGACCGAAACAGGTAGATAAGGTGTAACAATGCGCGCATATCTAAGCCCTTTATGGATGACTCAAGGCTTATCGTATAAAAATCTCAATATGAAGAATGTTACCTACCCTCGAGAGACGTTAAGATTTTATCCTCTCGCTGGAACTACAATGGGGTTGGATAATGCACTTTTTGGGATATTACTGGTGGCTACGAACGCGACACTTCGATGTCATTGGAACCATCAAAACTATTACAAATGTAGGAACAGATTGATGATAAGATAACGCGTAACTTATGAACTTAGATTAAGAATGAAGTGATTCATTTGTAGGTGTATGATGAACATTTCGTTTTCGGAAATATTAGAATCAAGTATTTAATTTCGAAGAAAAAAGGCCATTTTATAAGACTATATAAATACGTATTAATTTGGATAATTTTAAATGGATAATTTCAAAAATATTAAAGCGAGCATATATATTACCAAAACATAGTTGTAAAAATTATCCAGAGCCAAAAAATGAATTACCGTATCCATTATTGTCATTTTTATTCTACGTCATAATTCATTTTAAGACATTACCTAATACAATCATTCTATTCCTCGTTTTATTTTTAAGGGGTCAATTGTTAAAATATATGTTATGGCTTAATACCCTTTAAATGCGATTTATAATATTAAATACAATATACAAAGATGCTCATGTAAACGTTTATTTAAAAATCTCTAAAGGGATGAGTTACGTGTATTTGTATGCCTTTTTTTGTGCATACCTCACATGATGTCCGTAGCTAATTTAGGTAGCATTGTACACTTCTGACCAGCTCAATCAGATTATCAAGCCTGTTGGGAGTCATAAATCATAACTCATAAACATTTTTGATGTAACCTTTCAGTCTTGCTTCCTAGACACCACTCAAGTTAATTTAAACTTTATTACTTAACCAATAAAGTATAAAATCGTTTAACATGTAACTACATTATTGAGCTTCATAGATAAAATGACAAGCGAAGTTAATATTCCATTTAATAGAACCAATTGTTAGTATTGTTATTAAGGATTTAGAAAGTCACAAATGTTTGTTATGCACAGGACACACATCAATCAAACAAGACTTTGACTATGCTATTTATAACTTATTTTTGTAGAATAAACTGTTAATATTCATAGAAAACAAATAACATAAATAGAAATATTTTAATAAAGGTCACACGCGTACGTATAAAGTAAATACGTGTGTTATTTTACGGAAACATAAATAATTATTTTCTTACTCGTAAATGTGTTTACATAAAGAACATAAATACGTATCTATTAAAAGAACAACTCTATTTAGAGAACGTTTATAAAGAGGTATATTATATATTCCATATCTGAAATCTGCAAGCTATTTGAACCCACACCAACTTTTCATCAAAGATGTTTTGACATAAAGATAACAATTAAACATGTGGTATCATTTCTATTGAGGCGCTCGGGCAGATTCACGATAAGGAATCTTTATTGCAACGAACGCGGTGCAAGTAAATTGGAGTTCGTTTATTATAAGCGGGGGAATTAGAGCCGCATTGAAACACTCCTATTGAGACCTCGGAAGGGAACCGAATCTGATAAGGCAGATCGGCGATAGGCCCCTTTTTCTTTTCGCGACACCTTTGTCATGACAAAAGCTCGGTTGAGCCGTGGCATCTGAATGGCTCGTCCTGCCTCGAGCCTACATCCCGCGAGATCGACCTCAGATATACGTACTTCTTTGATTTATTAATCTCACCGTTGGAACAATGAGGCCTTTTGGTAGGCACCTGGTACTTTTTTCTCATCGTTGGTACGTAAGTGCACTCGATGTTGAGTTTTTGCTCGCTCGAGTGGGGTTGAGTGATTGTGGCCACTACTGATTTACCGAGTGCATGAATTGACCAGCGGTTTTTTATTTGCTAAGCGTTAAATCAATGTTTTGTTATTAAGAATTTAAGTAAACATTTTAATCGAGAATATTTTTTCGTATTCGTTATTATAATTCTATGAGTATTACATGTATGTCACCTTGAACAGATGATAGTGTTAGATTTAAAATCGAACTATTAGACAGCAGGTGATCATAACATCGATTGGAGTTAACGTCTTACTTAAATATACAAAACTAAAAGATCAGATTAAAAATAAAATACGATATTTTATACGTAAAATAATACCTTATAATTATAATCTAAATGTCTTCATAGCGAGATGTAACTTTATAAGCTTTGATACATCTTAGATATCAATTCATTAACATTTCTATGACAGGGTCAGGTTTAACGTTTTGATAAAGATTAATATAGCGGGGAATGTCCTTTCTTAAGTTTCAAGTGTTATCAAGTTACGTATTTAATTTGTCAAGATCGCGTGCGATGGTACGGCTCGTTATAAATAATAGGTCTTATCTTATATCAACGTGGACACAGACATACTTACACGTCCTCTCGCTGAAACTAAACGCTGTATTAGTTTAGTTATCTCACGTACGAGATGTGCTTTAATTATTAACATGGGACGCGGTTCCTTGCATCTAGAAGCGAGTCTGCTTTGAGACATTTTTATATTCTCGGAAAGGTCGACTCGTTATTCTGAAGGTTGTTACTAGATACGGTGGTTAGTAGGTATAAATTTGATGTTATTATGTGTTTTTTCATACCATAGTTTGAGTTCTTACATATTAATTTTTATTACCTACCTTTTATTAATAATAGAAGAAATTTTATAATTTTATTTTGTTTACTTTAAAAATATTATTATTAAAAAAATATTTCGTTTAAAAACAATAATTTGCACGTGACAACCTTTGGAAAATGCAATTCTTATATTCTTCAGGTTTACATATTATAGCCTATTTGTTTCTATTGGCAGAACTATTTTGAATATTGGTTTACTGATTCTTGAGATTGCACCTTACGTTATAACAAAGTAATAAAACCCACTAATTGTACGTCTTCTTTCTCATTGTACTAGAACAGATTGTGGTTATACGAAAACGATAAACATATCAATGTCAATACCGTTCCAACTCTTAATAACTTCAATGTCTTAAAAACCAAACCGTTACATAATAGAGGCATAGAAGAAACGTTGTATAGATGAAATAAATTCAGCTGCGATCGTGGTATACGATAAAGACCCGCATTTTGGCAAATAAACCGCCGCGGGGCGCCGTCATAATATTTTAGTGTACACGAGTGTATCAGGACATTATTTTTTCTCTTAGCCTATAAATTTCGAACTACGTGACACGAACGATTTTTTCTTAGTACGTTAGTTATTGCCTTCGTGAGACCTTAGTTCTTGGTACTTAGGTATACTTGACCAACATTTTTTCATGTTATATTTATGTCTAGATAAAAAGACGAGGGAACAATGTTTAGCGTAAAAATGTTAGCAATGATTCTTATTACCTTCTTTACTTTTCAGGTTGGTACGTGAAGAAGCGACATAAACAAACTATCAACAGTATACAGTATATCGATCGAAATTCGATAACTACACGATACAAATAACGGTACATAAATAACCCAGCGCTGCGACTAACGAGCCAAAATCCAACAATCAAGCAGGTAATGACTAATACATGATCTCAACATTTTACAATCATTCATCACGTGCGTTCATTAAATTTAAATGTAGGCAGTTACTAAGTAAATGTCACAGCGAGCATCATCAATTCTGTATTATCTTTTCTATTAGCGGTCGCTTCGAATGTTATAATCTCTAGAAGTCATAAACGATACGCGCGCAGTTAACTGTTCCCGGTAACATTAAATTTAAATATCAATATGGACTTTGTTGCATTCGTTAGAAGCTTTTAGATACATTATTTCAGTAGTAAGTAGTAAGTAGATTAAGTGATAATAGGATAAAAGTAAAATGTACTTTAGTCTGCCAATCAATTTTCAGTAATATTTTTTATATATTAATATTTGCGCTTGTCAATTTTATTTGCGAAGTTTTCGGGATAAAAGGTAGCTTTCGCGAGTAGCAAACAAATATGCATATTCTCAATTTTTCGTATTTCTGTTATTACTACGGATGACAATATTATAGTCTGTTCGTACGCAAAGATGTTATCAAACATCTGTTGACTGATTCGAACTAAAGATGGGAACGAAATGTGCGATAAATCGCGTCCCATGAATTACATAAATTACATAAACACAAAAAACCCGGTCTCACCGCATTATCTATCAAATCCGCAGCAACACCCAGTTATTGTTTAAAAAACCATAAATTATGAAAGTTTAAAATTCACTTCGTGTTTTGATCACTCCCTCTTGTCCTGGGAACGTTGGACAATAGGGCGAAGCAACTCGAAACCGGCGGAAAAAACTTTCGGTTTAGTCCCCAGTGTTTCTTTGTATTTGTGCATCAAACCGCCCTAAGAAATTTATTGTTGTGGAATGATATGATGTCTTTATATTGTGCTTCCATTGTACCACTTATCTTGATCTTATGTGTATTAAATGGTCAGTATACCACATTCGAGGTATTACAGCTATTGTTGTTTATTCGAAAACAAATATATTCAAAATTTTGTGACGTTTTAACTATTTTCCTGTAACGTGATATCAAATTATAGCGTACCATAAACCATATTCTACCATATGAAATGTATATTTAAATTTTGGTGGAAGTTATTTTTATTTGAAAACGATATGCATTGAATAGAAAAGTAACGAATGCGGATAGCGCTGCCAATAGTTCACCTTTATCGGTGATTTATATTGATCCTAAATATTGGTTGGCTTGAATTTAAATCGTCACAAGTTGCCAATAAAAAAATATTTAGCTATTTTGATAGTGTACTAGTCAAACTCATGAATCGAGAGGATTTAGTCGTGTGTGCCTTATGAGGTAGGTAAAAATAATAAAAAGGCTATAATGGCTAGCTTATATCAAAGTGAGCGAGAAACATTATTGTTACCTTCGTATAATATACTAACTGAAAAAAAACTGAAAGTATTTAAAAGATTTCATACATTTTAAACATAAGTCGAAAACAAGAGCTATGTAACAAAATTCAATATTAAATATGGAGGTACGAAAGGGTGTGTCGTCAGGCCAAGACGATAAGCACATAAAGGGTTCCAAAAAGGGTTAGGCTAAACTATTAAAGTATTAAATGAACGATATACGAGCTATGACATATTGATGTTAATGTATGCCAGCTTGGTTTAGCGGTTGACAAATCTGACGGTTGCGGTGGCGGAAACTGACAAAGGCTTATCAGTGACTAGCACGGTTTAAACATAGTGTATATTTAGTAAAATAGTTTATTTTTTAGATACGAATTATGTTAAAAGAAGAAGAAAGGCTTATCGTATCTATGTTAATGTACATTTAAGAGAACTTTAAATTAAAAGGAATGTGATGTAATATGTCAATATGTGAGTCTATTTAACCGACAACAGAAATGTAAACAACAAATTAAAACTTTAGTACTAATGCTTATACATATAGGTAACATAATTAATACAAAATATGAATATTTAAACAGTAGAAAAAATGTCTACATTAATTTTTGCAAACAGAAGAATATTTTTTGGTTGATAAAATGATAATAAAAATGTGTATTTAGTTATCAGAAACTTTCTTTAATATGCCCGGTTTTTGTAATTACCTATATGAATGATAAATAAAACACTTAATAATAATGTAGAATAATACTTCAATTGAGCACACTTAAAAGTATGTTGTAAACAAAAACAATTTTCGATAGTATTTTATTTTAAACTGAATTTTAAATACACTGTCAAAATCTTAAAGTTTAACAAGCTTAAACATTGCTTAAAACCCCTACTAATTTTAAAAACGACGTTTTATCGTAAACGATTACATTTGACCTCTTCATCGCATTTCAATACAGGTTTGAGTTTTCCAAATCTCAGTAGCACTCTGATCGAATAGAAATTTCTGGACTATTCCAATGAATCTTATCATTTTTATGTCTATGTCGAAAGTTGGTCCGAACGATTTTCTAAATGCATTCTTAATTATCATTCGAGTTAGTCGGTTAAGTCGGTATTTAAGATACCAATGTTTCATTCGAGATATTTATATTAATGTGAGAAATAATCTTTTTTATTAATGAATGTATGATAAAGTTCGTAATCCAATTCTGACTAAGATAAATAGAAACGTATTATTCTAATCCTTAGCTCTTACAGTATTTTAATTCAATAGAAATGTTGTAGATAACCTTAAATACATTGTGTATTAATATATATTTAATAACACATTTCATTGTTAAATTTATTTGAAGAAAAACGATATTCCCAACTTGATATTCGGTTACATTTCAATGCTAATTCGAATAGACTTTTATTTATGACTAGCTGTAGCTCGCGACTACGCAAATTCGTCAGTTTCTATTTCCATTATAATGATTTAAAAGTTTCTAAATAATATTTTAACGTACTTTGGCTTGAAATATATTTTTGTTTTATTTTCTTATTAGAACAAATTTATATTCGAACTTGTAGTTTCTGAGATAAGTGCGTTTAAATAAAGAAACAAACATACTCTTCAACTTTATAATACTCTTATTAATGATACATCACGAAATACTGAGACGAAATATATTTTCATCATAGCCGGCTGTATAATATATAAAGTCTCTGTAATAGAAGATAACTCGCGATTTTTCATACAAAATGTAGTCGAAATACATTCGTTTGAATAACGCAACCTGTCTCGCGGTATAGGCGAGATGACTTGACGTAATTCCATACTCATGTACCTTATGAGTATTATACCCCGATGATATGAGGTAAGAATTCATAGATATGATCAAGTCAATATATTACAAGACATAGGATTGTATTTTTATATGCAGAAATAGATCATTGAGCAGAGTCGCTCAGGAATATTTAAGAAACTAAGATATTGCAGAGATATATTTAGTTAACGTAATCAACGATTATAATAATAAAAATAGTAATAACGTAGATCAACGATCTTCTGAATTTTCGAACGTAAATTTTAAAGCATTTAATTTTTATTCCTATTCTCGTAATAATGTTTCATTGTTTTTGGATTCAAATAGTCATTGAAAATAAAAACAAATCAAGTCGCACTTCAGTTATTGGTACCTATAATACTCCATGTTTCTTTTTTTTCGACATTCATAATACATTAACAGCGTATACTTTATTCATCATAAAAATCTTTAAAACAAAGGCATGTCCATACATTATCGCGCAATCGCTAGCCAGAAGCAAAGAGCACAAATTATTCCTCCCACATGCTTGTAAGTGCATCTGAATCAATCAAATAACGTTTGTTCCGCCTCTTGTGCAGCTGTTTTTGACTTATCTCGCTATGTGCTGTGAAATCTTTGGCCTTGAATGTTAATTCGACGAATTACAATGCTTTTAGGAACCATTATTTTCACTGTTCGAATGTTGAACTGAATTTTATATTCATGCAAAGTTTAGAGAACAAGCTTACAAGGGTATAATTATAGATATAGTTGTTGAATATTAGTAGGAAAAATAAATTTTAAAGTTATGTTCGCACTATAGTTTTACGTTTTATTTACAAGTACAAATGCAGATTTTGCTTTGTATTAACTTCATATTATTTTAGGTATCTATAGACGAAATTTCTTAAATTCAGCTATCGGAATATTTTAATTCTGGCATCGCTAAGCAAGAAAACTAGAAATTTGCATAGCGTCATAGCTAAAATTAAGATGTAAGCAATATAAAATTACTCATACCTACTACAAAAACTAGAAGTAAATTACATGAACAAAAGCTCTCTAGCAATTAGTTATTACACAAATGTCTAAAATGAATTCGCTAAATGTCATTTACGCAAACGCAGACAAGACCTCTCAGGTCGTGTACTTCAACATGGCCCTGCAAATAAGTTATAATTGTACCTTGTTTAATGACGGGAGTCTCAAGGGGTTTAGGTTAGGCCTTATTTAAAGTACAATCATATTTTACATTTCACTTTAATTATCTAACTTTCACTGTTGCCAAGTTTTCGCTGTTAAAATCGAGCTTAAATTCATATTTAGTAAAGACAGGCATTTCATTGCTTCAAAATTTTTTTTTAATAAAAATTAACCGTAAAAATAATTTTGCTAGTATATAATAGAAATGATTTAATGGTTATTTCATAATTTTGAAGTCGGTATCAAGTAAATGCTACAACAATCTATACAACACCGACTTTACCAAAGAAACACTTATTGTTTTACTTGGCACCGACTTCGAGGGTCTGATGATGGGAAACCAGAGGATGGTTTTGCATCATCAGACCCTGATATCCTTAAAATGGGACCACCTCAGAAGTGAACTCTATCCAACAAAAAAAATGAAATCCGTCTTTAATTGACGAAAATATCGGTGAACATACTTAAAAAAGTATTATGCATACAGACGAATTGAGAACCTCCATCTTTTTTGAAGTCGGTTAAAAATCATATTACACGATCGTTTATAGTATGTGAAACCTAAAGAATGCGAAGGAAATTTAATACAAGAATAAAACGAAAAATTTTAAAGATTAGTCACTCCCATGCAACGAATTATAATAAATTGTGCTTATGGTAATTATGTGTATTATAACGTTCAAGTTTATTGCTAGAAATTAAATTTTGACGCCGTTTAAAGTTACGCGTATAAGTAGATAATTTACGATTGAATGATTTCTACTGGTTATTAAAATATCATCGTGATTTTATATGAACATTGGAACTTAGGCGCTTTAATAGTAAATTTTACGAGCGATGGAAATTTTGTATTTTCTTTATCCTCGTATTTAATATGCGTATAAGATACTACTACTGCTTTTGATAGAAATGTTTTAAAATTTTTAAAAATTATATATGTACCAGTAACTGTTTTAGAAGTCTGCTTGCTGTCCATTTCGCTAGCTTTTTGAAAAAGTCTGATTAAGTGGTCTACTCCGGTAAAAAAATAACACTGTTATGTTATCAAAAAATATTTTAGAAAGTTCATTCGAAGGACGCGTAATTATTCTTTTCAATCTACCATTTCCGAAATTCCTAATTTTAAGTACTATCTTGCATTTATTCAATAAACTTTCTTTGTGATATCTTGGAAGTACTGCATATGTATACCTTGTAAGTCTAGTTGTCTTCTATGTATTTATGTAAGTCTTAGTTAATCCTACAACTGTACCAGTTGTGTAGAGTCATTGTTCTTCGGGGATCGGAGTATTGTCTCATCGATTGGACCTATTTATAGGAGAACATCGTCATGCCGATGTTCAGATGTGGTGGAGAAAATAAACTTCGAGCGATTAAACATGACAATCATTTTGTTCGGTTCTTAATTTGAGGTATCTCTTTGGGAAATAAACGAAATTTATTTAATTTATTAAAGACTGGTTTTGTCTAAAACGACTTAATCAACATCTAGTAGCACAGACAAAAAATAGATTTTACGTATTAAAATGAAGAAAAATATAAATATACTCACATAAGTATTATATGTTACAAAGCAAGACAATTATTAACATTATAAGCAAATCCTTTTAACTCATATACTACAAATACTTAGAACTAAGAAATTCACGCTAGATAAAGCATTACTTAGACAATCCGCATTTCGGTCGCACAAATTAAATTGCCCAACCACTCCATAAGTTAATGGCTTGTAAATATACAAGAAAGTGTAATTGTATGTTTGACTGCGTAACATGTACAGGACACATGGCATGGGAGGGCCCAGAAGATTTGTAGGTGACACGTCAAGTATACGGGCTTTCGAAACTTGTTAATGTGCACTCAAAAATGGTAGCTATGCCGTCATTATGTAAGTAACGCAAGCCATGTTATTTCTTACTGGGCGTCCATATAAGTCGTACGAAAGATTGAAATTGACTGATTACCATACACTGCTAATATTAACCTTTTCATATAGGTATATTGCATCTGATTTTTTTCTGGTATTTTGTTTAAATACTGTAGCGAGACAAAAACCATTTTTTCAATCATTTATACATGTAAAGGTTTATATATAAAGGCCTTATAAAACAAACAATTAGTGGCCTTTGAGTAGTAAAACTATAGAATAAATCAAGATTAAAAATGCTTTTGTACATATCCGTTCTTTATGAAAAATTAAAAATGGTCGTCTAAACTCTGAACTGACCAAAACGCTATTTTTAAAACACCAAAGGACTTATTTACAGACATAACAGTACATGCAATATGTATAAGGCTCCTATGTTCCGCAGACGTAATAATAAAATTCACGTTACTAAATTCCTTTTCTATCAAAGAAAGCGGCTTACCTGACTTGGGGCAATTTCGCCGTCCACTGGTTCTGTAAAGGGAACTAAGCCACAACGTTTGTAGATATATTATAGTGTATCACAGAACTCACTTGTCATATATAAATATACTTACCAACATATATACGAGATCTGTAGAACGATCAAGTTGACGCTTAGTCGACTGTCTTCAGGGAATTGTATGGGAAACTTCTAGAACTCTTGAGATCTTCTGTTTAGTTTGAATGATAGTTAATATGTGAAAATACATGTTTTATATGTAAAGTAAGTTCGATTTGTTCAATCAGTATCAATTGTTATTATTTTGTTAGATTTCCTTTTCGCTTCGAAATGCAATGCAAATGTCATCAACGCCAGTAAAACATGAAACAATAATATAAAATGTAATGCAAAATTAATATCTAGATAATAGGAACAATGCTTTGTAAACCAATATTTCGCGTTCTAAAATTGCTTATAATAACTAAACATAGCTAACATAACTAAAAACAGAACCCACATAGTTGCAGTCGGGTAAATACAACAAAGACTCTATTATCATTCCAAGCGCTTTTAATTATAACACCAACGATAAGAATCTTATTGTCCAGGTGGGGATGATAGCTTTCTACAACACAATAGGTAATGACTATACGATTTTCGACGGTCATTAAAACAATTTAGTAGTCGCATTGATGCGATGTTAGACAAACCCGACGGAGGCGCCCCGTTGCGAAAAATAATAAACTTTATTATATCACAAATGAAGCTATCACGTTACAAACATATGGTTGCTGTTAAAACTTTTAAAAATTATCGCTATTGTACCTTTTTGCATGTGCCAACTGGCTGGTAAAAACATGATGGAAATATAATAAAAAAAAATAATACGTCTTGTATTTTGAATTTGGAACTGAATTATAACTATCTGTATTCTCAGTTCTCAATAAATATTGTTATGACATCTGACTTTTCGACAAAAAAAAAATTTTAAATTTAGAACATCAAAGTCGGCGAGTATTATTAATAAAGCGTTATCGCAATTTGCATTAAATTTATACTTTGCCACTTAAATTGTTATCCGACGATCTAAATGCTTAAGTGTTAAGTGAAGTCAAAACAAAAAGAAAATCAGTTAAAACAATACACGGGAACAATAACACGCAAAGCGAAGTACAATAACGTGGTCTTAAATACAACTTTTTCTTTAAGCAAGCAATGACCAGCTAAATGTGGTCAAATAAAAATAACAGGCAATTGTTTTGGTTTGTGTGTTGTTGATATGAAAATGTTTTAAGGTACATAATTGTTACATGCAATATGTATACAATAACTAAATACTATAAAACTAATTCTATTTTAACTGTGTGTATATTTAAACTATGCAAAAACTACGCAACGCATTTCAATATGATATTTTATTAAATACTAAATTGTAGAGGAAGACTTGGTAATATGTTTTAAAACGCCAGACAAGTCACTAGAAATAATAAAATATTAATTTCATGACCATTACATATAAAAAATAACGGAATGCACATTCTTGTTGACAAAGTTAAATTATAAAATATATGTCATTAATAAAATTATACGTCTTTATTTGAGAGCGATCTGAAATATTAACTAGCCCTAGTATTTCAACACTCCAAACAAAACTTATACCGATAACTTTATATTTAACGTAATTAGGATAAAAGAACAAACAATAACCCACGAATACGAACGCACGGTTATCTCCCATCGTCATTAGTTTCATAAATATTTTTAATTCCATTGTATTACTATCATGTCGTAGACATATTTAACTTAAACGGAATCTTATCGCGTAACGGTCTTAAGTAGCACACTTTGTTTGATTTTGACTTGTAGCAAGGATTACTCTTGCGCCCACCCGCGCCGATATTACGTGCTCTTTAAATAAGAAGGAAAACAATTTCTTTAACTAGAAAATGTCACGTAAGCACTCGCTTTGATATTGAATGCGGACACGATTTATATATCACTAGTTTTGTTTTGTGGTTTTACTTGATCTGAATTCGATTTTTGTTATTTCAGTATCAAGATTTCTGCTTTTTTGCGACAGGTAAATCTATTAAAGCATTAAGTTAACTACAGTTTGTATCATTTTATATTCAACAATAGCGAACTTGCATTTAAACTTTTTAACCCCTTTTTAAGATTCGAAGATAATAGTTATAGTACCTACTAATATACTAGCTATATAATTTTTATTATTAAAAATTGTTTCAGAATTTGACATGAAATGTAAGAAACGGATAGACAGAATTACTTTTGCATTTTTAATCTTATACAAGGACAGCGTTTTTTAATAGAAATATCAGTTTAAACCATAAAATGTTTAGTAGACAGCCCGAGGCTTATAGACTTTGAAAAAATGTCCCCCCACCCCGATTCCTTGAAGAGGTTTCGAAAAAAGTAATCTATTCCGATAAGCCAACAAGGAGACTGCTCATTTTTATTTTGTCCATTCCCTGAGGCTTTAAGCATCTTATAGAGATCATCTAAGTTACAAGACAAAGCGGGTTAGAATAATATTTTCTTATAAGATGTTTCATGTTAGTCGAAGTGGACATTTTTTTCTCATAGTCTATAATAATAACTTTTTAATATCATTCATTATTTTTGGCTATTATTACAAGTTTTGTAATGATAATTTCATTTTAAAAAAGGATGCATCGATTTGTTCACAACGGTACAATTAAAAAAATCTAATTTGAATTTCGAACGTGAATCGATTATGACGTTTTGTCCAATAACCTATTTTTTTTTTATTTTTAGCATGCCAGTATTTAAATTTCGAAGGAAAGAGGTCGCTTATACTTATTGTTTGGTACATAAACTCAAGGGGCATGACGATGCATTCGCCTCCATCGGAGCCTTAATCTCCGTACGATGTAGTGAGATAGCGTCCGTGTGGCATTGCATAGCGTATATGCAGGTACTGTATTCATAGCGTGTATGTAAATTATATGATTAATGAGTCATAAGACTTCTAAATGTCCATAATTTTTAAATAGCTACATGGTTTTTGATAAAATCTTTAAATACTATTAGCCGTTCTTAAGAATATGATTTATATAATCTGTTAATAAAATATTACAATATTTATTTTTATTATTTACATATAACTGTGAATATTTTAGTAAGAAAGCAATAGATGTGTTATTAATTTGAAAAGAATAAGTTCTTTGCTAAATTACTAACATAATATTATTATCTACACTAAGGAATACTGTTAATACCGAAATATTTTTTTTATTTATGCCTATTCATCTATATTGAATTTGTTAAGCCTTAATAGAAGACAGCTCTTTCATAATTTTAATATTAATCTTTGCTTGTCTCTGTACCGTCGGCATATTCTTTGTGAACATTATTATTGATATTATCCATTTATAATACCGCGAATAACATTATACAACACGACGGTAAATTTCTTGTAAAGAAATTAGCATGAAGACTTAACACAATACAACTCGTATTTAGTAAAATAAATTTGTATCAATGACTAGCTGTTGCCCGCGACTCCGTCCGCGTGGACTTTCATATAAATTTTGGTTGATTTTTGTTTCTTTGCGTTTTATATTAAACCTGTTAATATTGCTTTTTTATAACATCAAAACTTACAAACCATTCTAACGATCACATTTCACCAGGTATAAAACAAAACGGAAACATTAATTCTGCTACTAAATATTTATATTTTAAAATGATCAGATGGCATACTTTAAAATTCAATGGATTCCAAGGCAACCCTCCGTCTTGAAATAAGGGTGTAATGACCCATTTAATAACAAATTAGATCGCTTCCCATTAACAGGGATCGATAAAGTTCGTCACGTCCGATGGCCTTCTTGCATTGTTTAGAAGTTTAATATAAAGTAGAGCCTTTGTGAGTCGGTGAGTCGAACTTTAAGGGAGACGCAAAAAATCAAGCCAAGTTTTCGAGTCATATACTCGTACGATTTTAATCTAATTTAGTAAGTAATTATTCGACTGTCTATTCAAATACTGAGATATAATGTGCTTTTTGAATTGTGGGCGGGCAATATGTGCCCTAATACCATACTAACTTTGTCTATAAGAATACTTAGAATATAATAAGCTTTTGGAGTTTCAACGGAAGAGAAAAGAATCTTTTCAAGGAGTTTTTCAACTTATTTAGATGCGACTATAAGAGATAGGTACATTGTACAAACGTAAAAAACAAAGATGTATCAAGTACGTATTAATATAAACTTCATAATATATTCCTTTCAATATTTTTAGTAAAAGAATACGTAGCTAGACAAAATCGGTTTGTCAGATCCAAGGATTAACGAAAAAAATAGTACTTATGTATGCCTTGTTGAAAAAATATCTAAATAAAATTAATCGTAATAATTAAATTATATGGCAAATTAAAACACCCCATCTAAACCGTTCATAAGGCTCCGATTTAGGAAAGTTATAAATGTACATCACAATGAAAGAACGCCTTTAGAAATTGTACTCCACAATTCATCCAACATTTAAGTTTATGCGATATGCTTATAAAAATGGAAAACAGCAGCGATGTATCAGTGAATGAACAAAATATTCATATCTACGAATCGTGCCCTTTACATTTAGCGAGCACAGATAGGAATGCCTTAAATAGCTAATCAGACCAGGACTTGGTTCTCCTGCTTGCTTTAATTTTAATGCGAAATGTTAAACAGTTTAAGAAGTCAGATAGAAGCTATATTGGGAGACCAGTGTCTTATGTAGAATAAATGTATTAATTAGGTAGTTATATTAAGTTATTATTCTGAATAGTATAAAAAGTATTGGTTTATTTATTTTAAAAAAGCAATCATATATTTCGTGTAATTTAAATTTAATCTCAATACCGAGAAATATTCTATAAATACCTTAACCAATTTTCGCGGTCGGAAGTTTAGAACGAAACTTTAACTAACCCAGAATAATACCAGTAGTACAAAACTTCAAGCGTAGGTGTTTCCTTCGTATAACATATTGCTATCTGATTTTGCTTTTAATTATTACCAGGGGATATCACTACGTCGATCAAGTTGCGGCACTTACGCCCACTTCCTTAGCACCGAGCTACGCTAATATGGCCTTTGTTTAGCTACCTTAGACTTCTGCGATCCTAGTACCTATTGACAAAAGTAAATAGGCGTCATTTAAGATTTATTGGCTTTAATTCTTGTATTTACGGGTCTGATCAATGGAATGTTTATCGATAAGCATTAAAATTTAATAATGTAGCTATTCGTTTATTTTATATAAATATTGATTCTATTTTACACGAAACATACAAAAATCTAGTTTGAACTAAAACTACAAATATAATATACCTATGCATCTACTTATAAATGGCGGCCTTACCAGTGATGGGTAATTTCTACCAAGCATTTATTTGGTATGGGCATTATGTACCCAGCTAATATGCACAAGTAATTATACAAATGAAAACTACATTTATTCCTTCCAACTTTTAGAATTGCCAAGGTATTAAACACAAATCAATGCATTTAAATACAATGGCTTAAATCGCGTAAATATTCAAATATTATGTACATTTTCTCACGCTTTACTTTATCTTAATTCGAAAAAAGAGGCTCACGTACAAATTATTCCCAGAAGGTAGCCAATAGGCTTGTCGCTATCAATTCAAATCTTGGCGTATTTAAAGAGGGTTTTTTAAATAAATATCAGTGGCATAAAAACATTTGTTAGCCGTGTAATTTACACCAGCCGGGTCTGGTGTCCGTTTGTTTTAATATCAGATAAATGACACTCGGTACGAAAATAAAAAGCCTGTTGTGAGATGAATTTTAAAAAAGCATCAAAACAGGAACGATTAATAAATATCTTCTACCTGTTTTATGAGATCTCTGATATCTTGTCTTTTTATTTCTTTATTTGACGTTTTGTGAATTCGTATTTAAACGGTTAAATCTTTTTGGGTGCAATTTTATGCTACTAGACTAGATGTGTTCCGTGGTTTTACTCGCTTAAACACAGATTTAAAAATAAGTAAAGTCGTTTTATCATGTTATAATATTTTTCAATTATTTTTAAGAAAGACTACTACATTGTTATAATTTAGACGTTTATATAAAGACTAAACTTACCCAAATAAATTCCTTTAATGACAGGTGAATTGTTTTAAACAAATGATATATACACATATAATAATATGATCTACTGTAACATTGCTATACAACAAATAGCTTTAACTATAACAAATCCAAAAACGCAAGAGTAAAATCAATGCTTTTATCTCAAAGTTTAGGAGGCCGATACATACGAGATCTTATTTCGAAGTCTAAAGCGGATCGTGTGAACAAGATAACAGAATAAACAAAAGCGAGTCACTGCATTGTGGACTTAGAAAGTTTCGGCTTGTTACCGGATTTCATGAAAGAGTTCTACAAATACGCTTGGGTGTTATCACTCCGATGACTTTAAATAATACTTTTCAAGTATTATTAAATTATAAAATACTGACCCTTTAAAAATGAAATTTAAATAAAAATGCTATAACAAGGGTTTCATTTTGGCAGTTTAATTTAAAGCTAGCAGAAAAAATAAAGATGATTTGTGTTTATAAAACAATTTATATACAGATACATTTTAAATAGTAGTGGTACATAAAAGTAATTAAACAAACACTCGATACGATCTCCGTTAATTACAAAGCAATGCAATATACCCTTACACAAAAATTACGATTTACAAAATGGAGGTATCGCATTTCGATGATGTATGCAGATGCCTTATCAAGAGACACGTTATCTTTCGCAAACTCGCATCGCAATGGAATATCTGATCTTTTGAATATCATAAAATACGTAGCCAAAAATGGGTTTCGCTGACAGAATATTAATTTAAAGTTTCTGCCGCCCCCCGGGGTATACGCGTTAATAAAACGAATGTATATCAATAAAAGTGTACACAAATATTATGAATTTTTACGAGCTTAAATGAGATGTTAGTCAGAATTCGTTGGTGAGATGATTCATGATTGTTATATGTATCTGTATTATTTACGATGCCGTATTAGCTAGATAAATATTTATTAGTTATCTACAGGCCTTAAAATAGTATAACAAATTAAATATTTTTATCAAGAACGAGTGTACTTTGAAATGTTAAATAAAAATATAAAAACATTGTGCTTTCATCCACGAAGCCAAGAGCTGCTTACGCTATCGCGTCGCAGCATTCTAGATCTTGAAATGATTGCATTTGCATGTTATATATTATTTGGTCTGCATTAGCCTTGTTCTGCAAAGCTCATTAAGATAGAAGTGGACTAGTGAATTTATCTTTGCAAGCAACCACGGGCGAACGTAAACATTTTATAACTGGGTCACATCTGAAGTTGGTCATTAGGCGAACAAAGACGGCTAGTTAAGGAATTGCGCTATTGTGACGGTACTGCAAACAATGGCACGAAATTGTTACTTTTCTGAACAAGACGTCTTGCGAACAGCCTTGACATCGACATTATTGTTTTGAGATTCGGAGAATGTTTGTCGCATATGTGTGGTTTGAAAGTCATGATAAACAGGAATCGTAGCTTATGATATGATATTTTAAATTTCTCCTTTTAGCATTGCAAGTATCTTTGATAGTATATTGTTGTATAGAAGAACAAAATTTAGACTACACAAAGACATTATAGACAGTCTAAATGTTGAAATGTTTGTGACTCAGGAATCAGGATCTAGTGACCCGATTATGTATGTTTGTACATTGTACATGTATTATGTTATTATTGACATCGAAAAAACGGTACCTATATGAATTTATATGTAAGCGAAAACCAGAACTTTTCGGAAATGATACTTTTGATTTTTAATATTAATCGAAATGTTTATTTATAAAATCATAAGTATCGACAGACGGGTACATTACATTATAACTCATTTACTTCATTAGGCTATAAGCTAATAAAGTTATAATAGAACAATTTATGCTATAAAGACATCGTATAAAAAATTAAACAAAATATAAATTAGCTCTAATAGGGGATTAATTTTTCTCCGTCAACTTATAAATTGTAATAAAACACCCACTCACGATCATAAATTCTTATTTATGTATTCGATTTGCTAATTCGCGTATGATTTAGACACCACAAACGGACGCCGATGGTTTAATTCTTCGATATATTATTCATAAATATCAGTTAATACGAATTAATTATTTGGCGAAGTATTTATATGAAAATTTATTATGTTAAATAATTTATGGTCCTTAGAAATATAATAAAAGTCGTAGTTAATTCTAAAATTTGGAGTTTGGACTTACCTCTAAATCGTTTGGGTTAATGTTTCAGAACGCATTTCACTTGCCAGAAAGTTCAATGTACCATACTTTATTGTAATAAAAATAAGGATCACTTATGGAAGCAGGAGCCAATATCGGTAGAAACAGGGTGCAAGATAAAACACCCCTGTCTAATTCCATTCGAGCAGAAATGTGTTACCAGCCATGGACAGAGGAAACACGATATACGATACCAATTATTATGGTCACAGACTAGCTTTATAAAAATACAAAGAGAGATTATTGCTTATCTGTGGACTTCTTAAAAAATTATACCCTAAAATGTAACTTCATTTTTAGAATCAACTTTAACAATCAACATTATTCTAAGTATAATAATATTAAAATAAGTATTGAACTTATAAAATATGTAATCAAGTTTCACGAATATTTCAAATTTTGACGAAGGGCTTCGTTCTTTTTGGTTGCACAAGGTAGGTAAGTTACCAATAATGTTACCCATACAAATTTGCTTCTTCATCTGAGTTATATCTAGTACTGAACTTTCAAAATATAAAACAAAATCTTCCTAAACTATTCACAAACTATCCAGCTATTACTGTACACTATCTAACAGCTTCCAACATAATTTAGCATAGTCATACTTAACAAAAAAAAACATAAAAACAAAGTTTAAAAATGGAGCACAATGACAAATCTTTCGAAACTATTCACCGGCTATCATGTGCCGACAAAAGCGCTCGCGCAATGGAGCGGTGTAATGACGATGCATCTCCATTGATTCGAGCCTCGACGCACGATTTACTAGCACGGGCTATTTGCTAGCAAGTGATATATGCTCCGACTTTTGTTTTAGGCTCATTGATGTACGCTCTGACGCTTTTAGTAGTCGTGTAATGAGGAAATTCTCTGATGTCGGCCGATGAAAGAACGCTAAAAATCAAACGTGTTTTCTGGATGTATTGCACGGTCGTGAAAAGCCATTTTATTTCATTTTGCTTTATTGAATTAAAATAACTTTTATTTATAAAGTAGTAGTAATATGGTCCACCTTGGTACACCTATTCCGGTAATTTTTAAATATTTTGTATGAATTGTAATTTGGAACAAAGATCAATTGTGATAGTAACGATCTTAAGATATACTTGGTGAAAATAAACCAATTCATATTTATGTAGAAAAATATGCTATTTTTAACCTGTGTAACATGCTTTGTTGTATAAATATTTTGATAATCCCTAATCTCTAACATAACTTTTGTCTAGCAAACACTTTTATCAATGAGGATAAAAGGTTCTCGGGCGCAAAATTACAGCAAAAGAATTCAACTATTATCAAAAATCAAAGCCGCGCAAATACAACTTGTCGGCAGTTTTACTGTCAATCAAGAATTCCCTAATTTTGCGATGTCACCGCCTTTGTTCGTCTTGGCCATAAAGAGTCTTGTTTTTGCACAGAACCGCCGTACTCGAGTATCGAAACTTTTTGTCCGACCGCGAAGTTTTTATCCAGCCAGATACGTTTTTGTCGACTCAACTCATCTTAAGCGCCCATATATTTCTGGAGACCACTGTCCGTCGACGTAATTGATTGAATTCCTTGTAAATAGGCCCTGTTTTGTGCACACGCTTTTTCTATCGTCTTAAACTGAAATCCTGGTATGTCGATCTGTTTTTGCAATGTGTAAGAAGTGAACTGAGAACAACGACGAAATATATATCAGTTTAATATCCCCGTACCGAGTGAGGAGTTATAAAGAAAGTTAACGAGGTGATACAAAAAGTTGGATTTTCCTTCTAAAGGATATACTCAGTGTAAGTCATTGCATTGAAATTCAGCGTGTTCTGTTTTTATCACGCTTTTTGGATGCGATGTTTTTATTCTGCAATACGCTTACTTTTTATGAATTTAAAAACGAATGTAAGAATTATTTATAAATTTCAATTTGTAATAAGCTTTCCGAGTGTATTTATTGGAATTTATTTCACATACGCGAAATTTTGTTTTTCGATGATGCAATTTAATACACCGCGTATTTAGTCGACGATCGTTTTAAAATCATTTTTGCGGTTCGCGGAAATATTTCATGTTATTTGTACACTATACATTTTTATAAGTGTAAGCTTACTAGTCACTGATTCACGTATTTTCTTGTATGATGTATTAGAAGCTAAGTTAATAGCCAAAATTAATGTTTCTTTGATTCTCACTCTAAAAGCAGATCGTAGAATAAATGTATTATTTTGGTCACTCTCCTGTATATAAAATGCTTTATTTCTAATTCTCATGATTCTTTTTCAGAGCATAAATTTAAAAATAGTCGGACAGAATTCAATGTTCTTTTCAAATTTTTGACGTTGGTTTTGTTCCAATATAATGAAAAATCAAATCTACATAATCTATAAGTAATCAAAATGCAAGATCATAATATCGCGTGCCATCGATTGCATTACACTCGTCTGTGTAATGCAATCATTTTGATTTCAATATACAGCAGTTGATACGAGTCGATTTATTATCGCCATAACTCACAAGTTCACGCCTTCTTTGCATTTGTTGATTGCTTTACTTATCGATACATCGATCCTTTTGATAAATGTTTTCTCGTAATCAAATCGATTTCATCCAATCATATCTGAGAACATCTGAATGATTGTATCGCTCGCTTACTAACTTTGAAGGCGATGTATTGCGCGCCTCTCGACTAATTTTTAAACGCATTACTCAGAATTTACAATTATTTATAGGTAGTTAACGGAACGATCGTTCGTCTGTACGTTGTTAAGAAATTAATAAGCCTGACGTTGTTTGGTCTCGTTAAAAAGACCACATTTTCAAAGCGTAATGAATTTCATTAAAGCATGTTTTATATTTTTCTTTGCTGTTTTTTTATGAACATAATATTCAAATCAAACTCAAATAAAACATTAAAAAAAACTAAGGTATAGGTTTAATGAAACAGATGGAAAACGGCTCCCAATCCGGTCTCACAGTGTTTTCGCTCGAAAAAACTCGTACAAAGCAATGATAATAGAAAGTAGAAACAAGGCAATTTTTATTTCCAGCTAAAGGGTTAAGATGTTTGCGAGTCGATTGTCACATTTTGGGGCAAGGTGCTTGCGATTGTAGATAAGAATGTGGTTTATATTTTGTGTATGAATAGGGGTGAATTGAAGAAACGTTATCGTATATTGCAGCACATACTTCAAGACATTTTTTTTTTATTACAGCCGAGAAGGATGTTCATCTGCAGTCCTTGAACCGTCACATATCAAGAGCCTTACGATTGTGTAACTGTCCTTTTAAGTGTGGAATACGAAACGATTTAAGGAAAAAGAAGAGGTAGGAGAAATAAAGGACGGGATATAAGAGGATTGCTAAAGAAGGCCTCTGGTGTGCTTTTTAGGACGCGACGAAATTTAAAATGTAGAAATCACTAAAATCAATCCAGTCTAATTAGCTCGGTTACTAGATTTTCTGTTTCTTAATTCAAACGTTGGACAATTTTAAGTAAAACTACCTAAATATTAAAAAAAAATTACTCTAATTAAAAATGCCGTCTTACTTCATATTGAGCTATTTGATATTAATCAGTCATTCGCCCACGAAAATGGCATCAGTAATCAAACACCGGTCTAGATATTTTCGTGTGAAAATGTCTAGCAGTATTTATTCATAGATTCGGCTCGAGGCATAAGACTGGACATCCGCCCGTTGGTGACTCGAATGACTTAATCAAAAGAGACTGGGCGAGTTGGAAGCGCGTTGATGCTAATACTAGGTGTTACTTAGAAGCCTTTCAGCCCAAACTAAGGTATTTAGTATTTCATTTGTATCCAACTTAAAAAGGTGAGGTTATGTTTTTATATGATTTATTAATTTTGTTTTTAAAAAACAAAACACTGCATTCTTCTCTTACTTGATGATAATCAACAAAATCGATAACATATGGGTAATTTTTCAATAACAATTAAACAAAGTGACAATTGTGGAGCGATTGTAGTATTTTGTTTTTCTAGTGTTAGTATGAATGTAGCTATTTAACTATGGTACATTAGTCATGGCCTTCTCCTATATCATCAATACATATAATAAAAACGTAACGTAGTCGCTGTCTGTACATGGAAGATATATGAGAAAAAATATTATAGGAGACCTTTATTATCGCAATAGAAACCAAAACAATGATTTTTGGAATTTTTGTCTGTTTCTCTGTTTGTCTGTTTGTTTGTGCACGCTAATCTCAGAAACGGCTTATCCTATCTTGATGGGGCTTTCAATGATATATTGTGGTAAGCTTTACTTAACATTTAGTGTTTAATTCATGTCAAGCGGTTGATAAATAAGAAAGTTATGGCAATTTAAAGAATCACGTTGAACTTGCTGAACGTTTGTTGGCGTGGGTTAGGCATTTTCAAAAATGCTGCCCAAAGTCTCTTTTCTACGCGGGCGAAGTCGCGGGCACAGCTAGTGTTTAATATTTCTATTTAGGGGTATAATCTTGGGCCCTATGTAACTTTACTTATTATAACGTCCTGGTAGCATTACATATTATACAGGTTGCCTGGTTGGGTGGTGGTTGGGTGGTTTGTTAAACATTAAAATAAAAGATTTTATGATTTCATGTTTAATGCTAATTATTTTCTCTTATTGTTTATACATACATATTATAATGCACGAGCATTTGTCATAAAGATTAACGTAAGCGTTAAGTTATGAATAAATTGTACTTTGAAGCCGGTTTCATGTTTATTTCAAAATCCAACTTCATTTGTTTAATACTATGCAGATTAGATACCCATAAAAATACAACATAATCTAGAATCAAATAAAACCATACAATATCAATAAAATATAGTCTAATCTTTTGATTCCGCAGTATGGACGAGACATCTTTATATCTTAAGGGCAAAATAATCTCTATCGATATTACACGTAGGGAAATAAAAATGTATCAGTATATGCTTCATAAGCGATAATATGATCGTAAATTCCTCTTCCATTACCCTCTTAGTGGAATCTATATCTCGTATAGGCTTTTTACACTAGAAAGGGTTGAAAAAAGATCATAAAACGAGGTCCGTGCCCTCGGAACGAGTACCACAAATTTTATTACGTACAATGCGTTGACGAATAGGGTGCTTGCCGAGTTAGGGCATAGATTATGTATTTGTAGATATTGTATGAGTTTTCTTATAAGAGGCCATGTCGATGTTTTTTGTATTAACATTATTTATTTAGATCTTTATAGGCTGAGTTTAGTGCTACTGTTCTTGAATATATGCTTCATTTAAATTAACTATGTTTATTTATTTCATTATTAATTTTGGGCTTTTTAAAGATCGGGTTATCATTTTAGATGAGGATTTAAGGAATTACTGATATCCATTAGTATAATTTTGATTTTATTATTTTACTAATTATTAGTTAATATCAAAATCCTTTAAATAAACCAGAAAGTTATCTGACTAGATAGAGATAATCTATAAACGAGGTCTGATTTGTTTTTTTTTATTTTGTTAACTAAATACGTATGCAGCTAGCTACTATATACAGCTACAATAGAATGGATATCCTAAAATTGAGAATAAATGGAATTATGTATTTATTTATTAATTTAATAAGTGAGAAGACAGTTCTACAATGTACGTATTCTTTGCTGTTCGCCTATTTGGGCACGGCGCAGGCGAGTCGCGTGACAATAGCAAACGGCACGCACGCTGTCAAATGATAACTCCGCGTCTATCAATTTCCAGAGGAATACTTAAACTTTATTACGGCCTTCGTTGATAAGCTACAATGGAATTAGTAACAAAATCATAAAATACGTAATAGCTCGGTTTGTGTTCAAACAAACACGAATCAGTCAGGCTGTAAATGTTTTATTGGTATATGATTCATTTTGTTACGTGCGAAGGTAAGCTTTTTGATATGTTTTCGTATCATTTTTTTGATACTAAAAATGGTGTCTTTTTCATTTTGCGAAATATATGAACAATCTTCATCTTTCAATTTCTTCAAAAAAATATTCAATTGAGTCGGTCGCATTAAAAATATAAGCTGTAAATTCAATCGATCTTCAGATACAATGAGAAGATAACATGTACATGATATGTAAATGGAAGTTTATTGAACCATGCCAAATTATACTTAGAAATTTTCACATTCCTTTAAAGTCTTGGGTTTAATTCACAAAAATTAGCCCTTATATGTAATTTAAAAAGTCTTTTCAAGTTAGTCATTATCATATAACTCTTCATGAATAACCAGTACGTATATCCGCAAAAAAAGTACATCCATTAGTATGCGAGAGCGTATTTAATAGCCCCGAAGGGCAATGTGTCCACATCATCTTTATTAATGGGAACAAATTAAAGCTTGTTTAATGCCGGGAGCAGCCGATTTTTCTCTTTCAATCCGCAAATTAATACAACGAATGCTACTTAAGCCAAAAAGGACTCGCTTCTAAATTTAAACTTTAAAATTGGAAATTACGTTCGAAAACATCGTAAAAGTTTTATGCTAGTTCTTTACGTAGACAAAGAACGTTATTTAAATGGAACCTTTTTTAAAACCAGTCGCAAATGAAATTCGGTGACATTCAGTTACTTTTTTATTTTTAGTCTGTTAAATTATTAGCTTGGCGCGAAAATCGGGGTGTCGCCAGTTGCATTTGACAGGTGGTACGCGATATAATTGCAGCCGGGGGCTCCATCGACGTTTAACATTCAATGCGAAAAAATGGAACGAATAATGCGGCCCTTATCTCAATTAAAATGCAGAATTGTGGATCATTATTTTGTAGTTTTTTAGTCTCGATTAAATGCCAAGTATGGAATAGATAAACGATAAATATATATACAATGGAACTATTATGTTAAACCGTCCGGTTTTTTGTTATTTAAAAAAAACACTGACTTTTTAGTCTATACTTTAATACATTGTATAATTTTAAAACTACATGTTTAAATCATGATGGAACTTAATAAGGGCATTTTAAGAAGAATTTATACTTAGGTTTTTAAGTCGATTATCTTTCATTTTCGTGTCCACTAATATAGATTATTCGGTTTATTATTTATGGTTTTAATACGTCCCAAATATCTTAAGAGCGACGATGAAAATTTCAATTAATTAACCATGCCTCTGCGGGTGGCATTTAATTTTAATTCGGAAAGAAATAAATTCAGAACACTTTATTTAATGAAAAATTGTTTCGTTTTAAGAGCAACAGGCGACAAGAATTTTTGCGGCATATTTGAAAGTTTTATTTCGATGTATGCGAAGCCATGGTCCCACGGTCTAAATATCGATGTAAATAGAAATGCCGCTAATGTTTATTTAATTCCGTACATACCTACGAAAATAATTAACAAGGTGTTATTCGTATATAAATGTTATATATAGGAATAACACCTTATTGCTATTATTAGGAGCAAGAACTACGTCGAAATATAGGCAGTGTACCAAGAATATTCTTACAATATACCACAACATCTAATTAGACTAAGTAAAATAAAATGTAGGTCAACGTTTTGTATATTTACCGTCCGCATTTACGTGACCTGTCACAAACATTACCAACTCATATTTCATTAGAACTAAAGAATTTGACCTTTTCGTTTATCAGCTTGATAAATACGCACTCTGTTTAATGTATTGTCGCCTTTATAGGCTCTAGTCATCCGATTTTATCGAGCAATGATAGAGTGACTTTATAAATAATGTTCGCCTCAATGGATGGAATTTTGTCATCCCTGATACAATTTCGGATTCATGGTTCAATAAAGTTATTTTAGTTTAAAGATAACCAAACAAGCGTATTATAAGAATTGTTGATTATTTAAATAACAAGAAGTCTGAGACGAAATTTGCTGCGACTAAAACTAAAAAGACCAATTTAAACTCAATAGCGCTTTTAATAAGAGTAAAATATTTTTTTGTTTTGACATGTCAAAGTAATAGTTTACATTTAACGTAATAAATAATTTTACTTTAAAATAATATTCGTCTTCTTTACGATAAAACAGCACGCATGTTTTGAAACTTAATATTTGTTTATGCGAGAGAATCAGAAAGCCTTCAAGTCCACGGTCTTTGTGTCCCATAGAAAAATATTGCAAAGAATGTACGTACACATGCTAGCAGGTAGTGAGCTTATGCGGTTTCATCGCATGCAGGAAATTCGTATGAATCTGTCGGGACCGTTTCATGTGTCGCCATTTTTTGCATTCCCACGCTCGAGCATCGAAGGGTTAAGACTGGCGTGATTGTTCATTACGTTTTTTATCCGCTGTGAATGAAAATATTTTGACGGATTTATCACGATGTTTACTTTAGCTGTGCAAAGTAAATTCGAATCAGTTCATAAACTGGTGAGGTGTTTATTTTAATATGTAATTTAATCGATATATGGCTGTAATAGTTACGATCGTTTTTCACTTATTAAAAGGTTATGTTGTCAAAATATTTAATATGTAAGAAGCAAATTGATATAATAGTAAAATGATTGGGGTATTCATAATTTGTTCTTATTAAATTCTCCTCAATTTATGACTGCGAAGAGTGAGGGCAATAAAGCTTAGAGTTATTGTTCAAGGCCGTAATCTAAAAAGATAAAACATAAAAATTCTAACAATCAAATTGAGTTTCTATTATGATAAATCGTATCTTCTCTCCGTAATGAACAAATCTGTGCCCAGAGATTCGTTCATGCCATTCATTTTACGTTTAGCGTAATGAATGGAGCCTCGCATTTCGCTATAAGAATTTCGTTTGCAAAAACTGATAATTAAATTACCAAGTGCGCACGAAAATAAACAGATGGCGGACTAACGGTGATTTATTACAGGTGAATAATCTTGCTTCATGTTACGAAATCCGGTCTCCTGAGAAAATATGTTATTTAATTTGCAAGGAAGATGAGTTATGGAGATGCTTGTACAGCTATTTGAATACAGCGCCTACGACCTAGCTATGCGGGGAATGTTACGCTTTAGTCATGAAAATATGAAAGTGTAAGGTGCAAAGAATTTATCGCACATAATGTGTTAATTTAGTCCGCAGTTTTTAATCCTTTTTGATAGTCGGACTTTTACTTATATTATTATAGGCGTTAACTTATCTATACTAATATATAAAGAAGTAAAGTTTGTGTGTTTGTTAAATTGTAAGGGGTAATATTGGGATCCACGGAACTGATTTTAAAAATTCTTTCACCAATAGAAAACCACATTATTGCTGAGTGTCATAGGCTATTTAAAAAAAAGGATTGTTAACATTATGCCCAACAAAGTGGGCACGGGTCCGCTAGTACTATATATTAGAGTTTAATATATTATAATAGATCAGATACTAATATTGTAATATTGAGTATGTAAGTATACGAACCCTTCACGTATAAAATAAATCGTAAACACGTTTTTATAGCCAACCGGCAAAGTGAACAAATTATCCGAAAAATCTAAGCATAGCGATAATAAAATATTGGACAAAGAAGCCAATAAAGAGGGCTATATTAGGTTCTGAAAATAAGGGCTCCCACAAACGTAGTACGTTTCCGACTGACGTTTATAGGTCATAAAACGGGATAATGTGTAGCGGGGAGCGTATTTCGGAATAGTACAAATTTAAACGCGGAGGCGCCGTGGTATTTTCTATGGCTTATGTGGTAAGTAGGTAAGTATGATCTGGACCATGTGTTAGTCAATTAAAATTATGTAATTAGGACACTTGATATCGTTTAGATGTGTGGTTTAAGTATGTATTAGTTTAGAGTAGGAATACTTCCTGCCTTCGTAGATGTTGGATTCATTCATTTAAGTAGTGACTACAAAAGTATAATATTAAAATATTTAATTAGATTATAAACATTCTATTCATAAATGTTCTGCTATATTTATCAATTGCTTTCCTTGTCCATTTGTCTGTCATAATATCTCACTGGACTAATAATATTATAGTTTTGTGTTAAGATAATATTTTGTGATTTGGAATGCGTATATATACCTACTACTAGCTGTTGCCCGCGACTCCGTCCGCGTGGACTTTCATATAAACTTTGACCCTTATAACCCTTTTTTCCAGTTAAAAAGTAGCCTATGTTTTATCTCAGGCTCTAAACCATTTAAGTACCAAATTTCGTTCTTATCGATTCAGTAATTTTAGTGTGATGGAAAGACAGTCAGACGGACATACAGACAGACAGAGTTACTTTCGCATTTATAATATGATTATGGATTATTATATTTTCATACTTTTAAATTACGATAAGCATAGAATCATCTGACCGTAACAACGTCATACAAGTATTTAATAGCATATAAAATGTAGTAGCCATTTGCATGCCAATAAAGTTTATTTACGTAATTTGTAAGGCATACCGTTAGCGTGTGTGTTAAGACAATTCACACTGTAATTGGCGTTTTGACAAATAGGTGTTGATGTGTGAAATGGCCTATTGACTCTATAGCTATTAACTATATGGCACTGTCAGGACTATAAAATGGTCAATCTTGGAGAAAACACTTGTTTATAATTGTATATGGATATGTTTATTATACGCTTTGTAAAAGAGTTTCTGTACTTCAAATATAAATTGCCGCGGCTTAAGGCGCTTGAAACCTGGTCCTGTTTTATATTTCCTTACGTTAATGTATGGCCTAATCATCTAATGTATTGAAGAACTTTTTTCTTGTTTCTAATCTTTACAGGATTAAAAAAAAACTTTAATGGAATTTGCAATTTAAAAATTACCTTCTTTGGTAATACAATCACACAATAATTTTGTCAAATGTTGTCTTAGAAATTGAAATAAATACACATATTTAAATGGATATACAAAACAAAGCCAGCTTTGTTCCAACATCACTTGTACCTAAAGAATTATGTAGTGATTGTATCTTTTTCTAACGTAAAATCTTTGAAAAATATAAAAACAAAGTTTTCATAATAAAAACGTAAGACCAGCTAGCTAGAGTAAGATAGTGATGAATAGTTTTAAGCTAAATTTATATTCTTACCTTGAGCACAATATAAGACAGTAATCACACACGCTGCTAGAATAATATGCATAATGCAACGAAATGTATCTCATATAAGTAAGTGCATTAAGAACACGAAAGTTCAAGAAGTATTTCAGTGTATTGCGGTCCTCGGTGCTCGGAGCAAACTTCAAATAGCCTCACGTATGAATTTTACGTTTCTTTCTAGACTATCTCCTTACAGAACTCTTAATGGACAGGTGAGGGTATGAGAAATAACCAAATCGTGCTCTTTGTTCTACAAGTTTTAGACTTTAATGTTAATAATTTCAAGCGTAATTTGTTGTAGATTTAGATGGTAACTTTTGTGAGAAACATAGCTTCTTATTTTTTAGGAATAATACTATGTTATAACATATATTGTGGAAGCTGGATTAAATGTTGTCTAATTTATGATAGTCAGTCGAATCTTTCTGAACTTTTTAAGGCGAAACCCACTAAAGGCTAGGGGGATCGACTTCCTTTTGTTTCTGTCAGTCTGGTAAATTCATATAACAATAGTCAACTGTAGTAAGCCTTCGCTTGCATACACTGCATAAAAAATGCTTATTATAAATAAATGCATTAACTCAATCATATAATTCTACTGAAGAGGTTTTATTGTATCTTACATTGTGCCAACGGTTTTCAGTTCTAGAGCAATTACATTAGCAATTGTTTTATAAGCAAATTAAACAACTATATATATACTACAATATTAGTTTTATCTAACAAGAATCACGTCAATCCGACCGGCCAGTGTAAGAATAGCATCATTATTTATACAACCACCAATACAAACAGCTATCTAATGCAATATTTTCTTCCATCAGCCTATCTCTTTGAAACGCATTCAATTAATTACAAAGATTATTTTCTCAATGAGCCGGCAAGTGAATAACCAATCAGCGTCCATTGTTTCAGATAACGTGCCATCTATACACATTTAGATTTAATCAGTGCATTGTCTAAAAATAAGGTATTGTTTAACGATTCATTCGCCCACACTATAGTCTGTTTTTGTTTCCTTAATGTTTTCATTAGCGGTCTGTAGCCGTGGTATTCTAGCTCATTTGGTGGATGATACTGCATGCAAGATTTCTCAGAAAGACCAGCTTCCATAGACGCCTTCAAGGCTGAGTTTAGGCGTGCTTGTCTTATAAGGCAACGTCCCTTAACATCAGGTGGATTGTGCTCTTCTTTACCTACGATCAGATAAAAATGACAAATGAGTAAAAGCTAAACCTACAAATTAACAATATATAAATGTTGTTTCGTTTTAATTATCAATTAAATAGAAGTTTTAATACATAGTTTGTTTATTATTTCCAAGACTAAACATTTTACAAACTATAATTTAAAACAATATAACAATAAAGTAATTGTTGTGTGTAATAACGATAATTTATTTTCCTTATTGAAAACGACAATTCTACGGACAGAAAATAATTCAAAACTTAATATCCAACAGCAAGCAACAGAAGCTGCTTAAAATAAGACAGTAATAAAATAAGAATTGATACAAAATGAAGGATCGCGCAATTATCTGAAAATGTATTCATACCATGAAGCACCTTGAATAAAAAGTAAACCAAATGAATAATTTATGCAGCATTCTATATCTTGAGTCGCATCTCCCTACAAGATGGCATTAAAAGCAATTATGGAACACAAACATAATTCTCTCTTCATCGTAAAGATGCATATCGCAGGCGTGAGACTCTTTATAGTCAATTTAATTGCTGAATACAAGTTTTTTGTTAATAAATTATAAGTAAATCGAATCAAGATTTGGATGTTTAATGAGCGTTAAGGTGTAATACTACGTGGGTAGTCCCAAAATGCCTTTAAATCCTGAATCAACATTTTTCACACAATGTATTTGTTATAATTACTAGGACCTGTATGTGATAACTAAAGCTAAAATTTGTATGAGAGATTCGGTTTGATGTCATAAAAGTTTCCGACTGTAACACTCAGACATATGTAGGTATTATAGACGAGTTATTCTCGTACTCCAATCGCAAACTGCATTCCATACACATTTAATAAATGATATCAAAAACTTGATACGAAGCCGTCAAACACGAAACTTAATCTAATAATTGATTATCGAATGAAACAATAAAGTGATTAGTTCAACGTTTGTAAGACAATGAATTATCATTCAATATAAATTTCTATTGTCAGATCTTCGCTCGGGTCAATGACCCAGATGCTTGGTATCATTTGTTTACTCGATCTTCGAGTATGACGATGAAATGTTAAGATGCATTTAGGAGATTAAAACAGATACTATCTTGCGATTCTGTTATCCTGGTGATAGATTCGCGCGTTGATGATGGATTTCATTGATTTGGAACGTTGATAAGATTTATTCAATAGTTAGATAAATGTATAGGATAAAGATGAATTTAAAGAAATAAAAATATAGGTAATAGAAAATATGAATAGCAAATGACAATTATTTAGGAATAGATATTTTGTTCAAAAGTAAAATGTTACTAGATTTTCTTTCTAAAGAAAACATTGCGTACAATATTATTGAGTAATAGCTAATATTAAGCATCACTAACTCTATCTTTCAGTCAAAACAGTAGGAAAATCAGTGAAATAGTTTTGTACATGATATAATAATAATATATGGAAATGAATAAAAGGTCACTGTACTCAAATACGTATCACTTATCCTATATAAGAATAAACTGTTGGTTTTTCAACCTCAGGTATCCTTACTACAAAATGTGAACGGGAAAAAATATATCAGTCTTAGGCCCACTCAATAATTTGTATGACGCTAAGCGGATTACCGCGGCGTAGCTATAAATCGAGGAATCTTTATAATTTTTAAATGATTCCTTACAGCCATAAATTGGATATAGTTAAATGTGCGCCGACTTCGACTTATGCTTAAGTAGGCATTATTCCATAAGATAAAGTCGTTAAAAACCTATGGGTTCCGTTTTAAATGAGGCCTGGGTATGTATTCATCGGGTATCAAGCAAACTGGTATGGTTCTTATACGTTTGTGTTAAGGGCTATTTTTGTATCAATTTTTGGGTTAATGTAAACATAGATAAGTTTAGTGGTTACCCATAAGCCGTAGTATATGTGCAGTGTGGGGTTTTTATTCTTAGATAATTTTGGATTTCTCTATAATAAGCTTTGGTTATTAGAAACTTCGAAGGTTATAAAATACCGAGCTTGTTCTTAAAACGTCGATTTAGTGAATGCTGGGTAAATATTGAGTTTTATTTTTAATTTTGAACAAAAAAGCGTCTACTTAATACGATGTTTGTAACTGGACTAACTGATGACCTTACCATAATAAAGCAATTTCTTTCAGGCAACTATATGAAGAGAAAATATAGATATAAAAAAAACCGGCCAAGTGCGAGTCGGGCTCGCGCACAAAGGGTTCCGTAGCAGCAAATATAATAAACTTATTATGTCAATTTATACACCTGGTGAATGGAGCCTAAACTCTCCCGATATTTT
>DWAJ01000061.1:0-55932 GCA_018238005.1 Eurema mandarina | reverse complement strand
AGTCTTCAAATGCGCGAGTACAGTGCGCTTAGTTAAGTAGAGTCAGCAGCACCTCACCGATGTTTAAATAATGTGGTATGCATTATTTTTTTTATCACAGGTTGAATTAACTTTGATTATTTCCAAAAACCTAGTTAAAAGCTTTAAAATGTTTTTCATCAATAAATGATATTACGAAAACTTAAAGGAAAAACACTTGTAAATTTTCTACACATCAATCAAAAACACTACTTTTGAGAGAGCTCGATCTTAGTTGAAACATTCAATGCCGCATTATGCCGCATAATGCGAAATAATTGGAAAACTAGGTACGTGTGTAAGTTGCAATTTACGAAATAATATAATCTGTGCAAAGAAATTCATACGCTAGTTTATCTGTTCACATTGTTGATTGTTTTCCCAACTGACATTATGCGGTTTGACATGTGTCATGAAATGGCGGTCAATTGTTGGCGTTATAGTTTGTTCTATGTTTTGATATTTTAATGTTATATTTAAAAGATGCATATTAAACAGGTTGGTAATGATATAATTAATTATAATATGATTATTTGTGAATGACTTTTTTGTAGGGCCTTTCTGTTACCATTTACTATCTTGTTAAAATTTTTACTACTTACTACTTAGTAGTACTGTACTTGTACTTAGTGTATCATCGTACAATATTGTTATAGGTCATAATCCAGGGTTTCAAGAGTTATCGAGAACAAATTGTTGTAGAACCATTCGATAAAAGGCATAATGTAGTTGTTGGACGTAATGGATCCGGGAAAAGTAACTTCTTTCATGGTAAGCTCCTGTAGTTTCACTTGCATTTCTACTATTAATAATGAGAATTTAATAAGTATGAATTACTATTGAAAGTAAGTAATATGTATGTTTTAAACGGTTTTTTCTTGTAACATTTTTGTTTCAGAAACTATTTCAACTTCTGAATGGCCTAATTTTATATTCCTTACTTTCTAGTTAGAAGGAAAAGTATTAAAGTAGACTAAAATAAATTAATTTTCTTTTTATTTCAGCTATTCAGTTTGTACTTAGTGATGAATTCTCACATCTACGACCTGAGCAAAGGTTGGCTTTGTTGCACGAGGGCACTGGACCAAGAGTAATTTCAGCATTTGTTGAAATTATATTTGATAATTCTGATAACAGAATTCCGGTACATACCTTTTTTGTACACTTCCATAATATAATTATTAAAAAACTATTATATGCCAAGTTAATTTTTCAATGCTTTTGTAGATTGAAAAAGATGAAATCTTCCTCAGAAGAGTAATTGGATCAAAAAAGGATCAATTTTTCTTGAATAAGAAAGTTGTTCCACGATCAGAAGTATTAAACCTTCTTGAAAGTGCTGGTCTCTCGAATTCGAACCCATACTACATTGTTAAACAAGGAAAGGTAATAATATTTTACACTTGAAAATTGAATATGACAATAATATTCATTGTTTGTATATAGGATACATTCCAGTTGAAATTTGGGCCATATTTTAACACTCCATTCAAATCAATTTGATAAGTTTTACTAACAAAAAGGAAAAAAAAAATAGGTTTTGGTGGTTTTGAGTAGTAATTAAGTATGTACTTCTGGCATCTAAAAATCCAGGACCATAATGTGAATGTGATGGATTTATCTAATTTGATTGGTCTATAAACTAGTAGAATGCCTTTAACTTCTTATAATATAATATTATTATATTTTGTTTCATATCCCTCTGTTTTTGTACAGATTAATCAAATGGCAATAGCCCCAGATTCCCACAGATTAAAATTGTTGAGAGAAGTAGCTGGAACAAGAGTTTATGATGAACGCAGAGAAGAATCTGTCACCATTCTCAAGGAAACTGTTGGCAAGGTATACTTATAGTATTAGTTAACCCATAAAAATTACATATTTTTAAAATTTTGAACAAAAATGTGTTATTGGCTTCCATTTACTTTAGATACCTACCAACATAATAAAACAATATTAATATAAGCTAAAATGAACATTGTTTTAGGTGGAAAAAATTAATGATTTTCTTCAAACAATAGAAGAGAGATTAAAGACTTTGGAAGAAGAGAAGGAAGAGCTGAAAGAGTATCAGAAATGGGATAAGGCTCGGCGTGTGTTGGAGTTTATTATACATGACACTGAACATAGAGAGAATAAAAGGAAGCTTGAAGATGTAAGTTCTATATAGCTTTTTCTCTTTTTGTACAAGTCACATATTATAATTATCTCTCCTTAATAAGTTGTAGGAGTGGTAATAATTGAACAAATTTTTGTTTATTTATTTTTTTTAACTGGCTCTGTAGGCACAGTAGTTAGTAGCTCTATATAAGTGAGTCTGGCTACTTGTATATTATGTAAATGCACAGCCTTAATAAACCAATTTTAAATAAAAATAATTGTTTTTAGCTCCAAAAAATGCGTTCAAATAGTGGCAAAGAACAACAACATTATGCTGATATGGTGCGAGAGGCGCAGGAACATGTCAGGGAGTCTAACAGGTATTATTATTTAAGTTGACAAAATTTAAGAATGATGTTCTTTAGTTTTTATGACTGAAACTTACTTGTTAACTCTACTCTTGTACTGTAATGTTGCAAATGGGAATAACTGCCTTAACATCTGAAGTGATTTGATGCAATTGAGTGTAGAAATTGTCCAGAACATGGAAATGAACTTACCTTATATAACAATCAAAAAATTGGAAGAAGAATTTGGTATATTTGGTATAAGATACAAGGAAACAAACTTAGTTTTCATTGTTTTATTTTTTTGACGTACGTGGGGATAATAGATACATAGTAATGTTCTGTGATTTATCCCCATGTTGTAACATGTACTAAATAGTAACAAAAACATATTATTAAACAATTCTTCTTTATTCTGCTAGGAAGCTTAAAGAAGCTCGCAAGGATGTTGCCGCAGCTCGTGAGGAAAAGGACATTTTTTCGACTGAACAACAACAATTATTAAGGGAGAAAACTAAGCTCGAGCTTGGTATCAAAGATCTGACTGATGATGTTGATGGAGATAATAAGTCTAAGGTAAAATATTCTTCTGTGTTGGTAACTTATTTTTATTGGTTATAGATATTAACGAGTGCTATGAACACTATTTGAAAGTTTCTCTGTATTCTAAAGAGCCTCATGAAATGTTAACATGGAATGTAATTTAATATGTAAAATACATATTCTATCTTAATAACCTAAAAATAAGTATTTAAATGCTTTCTATGAAAAATAATAAAAAGCTGTCTACTTAAAAAAATAATTATAAATCAAGGGTTTTTGTAATATTAGGAAAGAGCTGAAGCAGAGTTAGAACGTCTTCGGCAGCAAATATCGGAGAAAGAACGCGAGTTGGAAGAACTTAAACCAAAATACGAAGAAATGAAGGCCCGCGAGGAGGAGTGTACTAGAGCTTTGGCTTTAAATCAGCAGAAAAGGCAGGAATTGTACGCGAAGCAAGGTCGAGGGACACAGTTCACGTCTAAACAGGATCGCGATAGATGGATCGAGAAGGAGCTAAAGTAAGCGATTTTAGCTTTTTTAATTAATAATAATAAATATTATATTAAATTGTATAAACACCTCTTTAATACATCTGTTTTAAGTCTAGAATCACCCTATATTTATTCTCTACAGTTTAGTAATTATATCATTCTCATTAATGTAGACACCATATGAATTAACATTTCAGCCAATCCACTTAACGTTTTAGTTCCAATACTAGTTACAGACAGACAATCAACAAATTTTTATACTCTACTCTAACTTCAAATAATTTGCCTCTCATAATTGAATTTTTAAAAACAGCCCCAGTAATCACAAAACCTCTTGCTAACAGGTCACTAAACAAGCAATTGAAAGACAAAAAGGATCATGAAGCGAAATTGAGTGAAGATCTACGTCGTGATGCCACCAAGTTGACTGAACTGGAGAAACGTATCGAGGAGTTGACTAAAGAGATGGAGAGACAACGCGTGGCCATAGACGAGCACAACAAGCAGTACTACGAGTGCAAGAAACGGAAGGACCAGGAACAGAGCACTAGGAAGTTAGTATTGATTACTTGCTACTCTATTATTATTAACTATGCTTTTCAATTAGTATTTCTATTTACCAAAAAAATAGGCATTTATAGTTTTTATAGTATATATAGATTATTCGAAGAACTGATACATCCTTTAGAGGTAATATAAAGAATAGATGCAAATATATATTTATTTTATTAATAACTTAATATAAAACTTACCTGATTATTATTTCATAGAATTACATTTTGTTTTTTTATCATTTGTATTAATGGTTAAAACATACATGACTCACAATATTCATTTGATTTTTAGTGAACTATGGCGAAAAGAAACAACATTGACTCAAAATTTATCATCTTTGAAGGAAGATTTGGCTAAGGCCGATCAAGCTCTTAGGTCCATGGCTGGAAAGGTACTTTTTCTATCAGCGTAAATTTCTATTTCCTATGTTAATAAAAAAAACCTTGAGTCAGTTAAGTTTGATCATTTAATTGCAATGCCTTTTGGATATTTTAAACTCGTCCTATAACTATAACTATAAATATAATATTAACATTTTATAAATGTACAATGAACCGTTATTAACGAACAGACTACAATTTAAAAGCTTTTGGTTATTTAATGAATGACTTAGACACCAATTTCTATTTCAGCCAATTCTAAACGGTCGGGACAGTGTCCGTAAAGTCCTGGAAACGTTTCAAGAGCGCGGAGGCGAATGGGCCAAAATCGCTACACAATACTTTGGACCCGTTATTGAAAACTTCACATGCGATAAGACTATTTATACTGCTGTGGAGGTAAATTACCTTGCTACGATTTAGCTTGGCCATTTTTAATATCTATCATTCTTTAAATTATAAGATAGCTATTATTTTAATTGACCAATATGCCATTACAGTTTTTTTCAATTAACTATTCAATCAATATTCTGTCTTTTATCCTTATAATGTAAATTACATTTTTAATATTAAGAATTTGATTTTTTTTCGCCAAGAAAATATTTTATTAATTAAGTTGAAGATTCCAGCTCTAATTAAAAATTATCTTATTATACCTAAATAATTTGCAGGTGACAGCCGGCAACAGATTGTTCCATCACATTGTTGAATCAGACACAGTTGGTACGAAAATTCTGAAAGAAATGAATCGTCAAAATCTGCCCGGAGAGGTGACGTTTATGCCTCTGAATAGATTACAAGTCAGGGATATGATCTACCCTAATGATAATGTGAGTATTGTGTTAATTTTTTGTGTTTTTGTAGTTTTCCTTACTAAAAGTATTTCAAGACTCACTAAAACTTTAAATTAAAGCAATTCAAATGACCTGGTATAATGAAAGATTAAATGCCATTTTTTATCATGAACACTTCAAATTTAGATATTCTATACTTAACCACTGTATATGATGATTTTCAGAATGCAATAGCCATGGTCCAAAAACTAAAATACGATCCGAAATACGCAAAAGCCATGAAATATATATTTGGAAAAACATTGATCTGTAGGAACTTGGAGTGTGCTACAGAATTAGGAAAGCAGTACCATTTAGATTGCGTCACTTTAGAGGGTGATCAGGTATAATATTTTCGTCTAGTAATATATAAAAAATATATTTATCATTTTTTTTAAATTAAGATATTTATCTTCTATACTTATAATAAATCTGTAGAGAGGTCAATTCTGTACATTAAATATATTTTAAATATAACTATCACGGGGTCATTGGGGATTGATACTGATGCCGAAAATGCAATTAGTAAAATTCTTGTCTGTCTGTCTGTTTGTATAACCGTCATAGAAACAAAAACTACTGGACGGATTTTAAAGAATCTTGGTACAATTATTCTTCATACTTCTAAGCAGGTTATAGGATACTTTTCATCACGCTACAATCAATAGGAACAGAGCAGTGAAGGAAAATGTTGGGAGAACAGGGGAAGTTGTTCCAATTTTTAAGCTTCCGTTGCGTCTACAATCGTTATGGTTTAAGCTAGATAGTAAACATGTATGACGAAAATGTTCTTAAAATTATGCATAAAATATCTTACGACAGCATATGTCTATCTTTTATCGTTGACTAAAAATAACATGTGTACCTAATTTCCGCTAGCTTAGCACTCTTACGTTTATGTAAACACTCTCAAGTCATCGATCATTATAAAAGTTAACATTATTAACTATTCCATAGAAAGGAATCTTACAAGTCGGAATAGAAAAACCAAAGTCTCACTTAAGTTTCTAAGTTTTTAAAGAAATAACAACGGAAACGCGGACGAAGTCGCAGGCGACAGCTAGTAATAAAATAAAGTTATACAGATTTATGAATTACATAACTTTATTGCTAAATATATATTTCCTTATCTTCATTAAAGGTATCATCAAAAGGTTCGCTTACTGGTGGGTATTTCAATCAATCACGTTCTCGGCTGGAAATGCAGAAAACTCGTTCGGAATTGATGGAGCAAATAACGACGTTGGAAGAAGAACTTAATAATCTGAGACAGGACTTGAACAAAACTGAAACTAGCATCAATAGTATTGTGTCTGAAATGCAACGGACTGAAACTAAACAGGGAAAAGCGAAGTGAGTACATATATTATTCTATTATCATTTAAAGACAGAGGTTATTTCGTCTACCGATTACTACTACTACAAAAATTAAAAATCTATAACCGGAATATGTTAAACAAACTATAATGGTTTGTTTCCTATGGGAAGTAATAAAGGTTGTGCTCATTGTAGGCTTAATTAATTGATTTAAATTTTTGCGCCTTAGGGAAAGATACATTAGTATAAGTAAAACTTATACTAATTCTACACTAACAAACCCCTTACCGTCTTATTTTCTTTTTCAGGGATATATTTGACAAAGTGAAAGCGGACATACGGCTAATGAAAGAGGAACTGGCGTCCATAGAAAGATTCCGGGGACCAAAGGAGAGGTCGCTCGCCCAATGCAGGTCCAGCTTGGAAGCTATGCAGGCCACTAAGGAGGGATTGGAGTCTGAATTACATCAAGTGAGCTTTTACTAATTTTTTTATTAACTTTAATCTAAGTTTTCATGAAAAAATATACACTATGATCCCACCGAACTGTGCAATTGGTCGACGTGATAAACGCCTGTTTGTATTTAAATCAAAGAAATATATACATCATCAAATAATTGACTTTTTAAAATTATTACAGTCTGTCATAGTTTATTTCTAATACTAAGCAAATTGAATTAAGTTTTTGTCTTATTTACATACACTGTTCGTCTTGTAGTTTTATCCGCGTAGTTTACGTTGTCGTGTTAATACTGGGTATATAAAAATATCCTTTGAATAAATCTCCATTCCATCTCCAAATGCCTACATTCCAAACTAGTGAATGGCTTCGGTTGAACTAAATGTGTATTTAATTTATGCGATAAAATGACAGACCTAGTTGTATAAACTAGGACTCCATTATATTTTTCCAAACTGTTTAAATTATTATTATGTAAACAATTGTAAAGAAAATTAACGGTAAATTATTTCTTATCCCAGGAACTAATGGAGCAACTATCGACGGCTGATCAAGGCAAAGTGGACGAGTTGAACGACGCGATTCGTCGCCTCACACAAGAGAACAAAGAAGCTTTCAGTCAGAGAATGAACTTGGAAGCCACTAAGAACAAGCTCGAGAATCTGCTCACTAATAATTTGATACGGTATTTGTTGCAAATAAATTTAAAAGTAAAATATGAAAAAAATATCTTAAAGTTTTATCGGCGTATTTGCAGAAGAGTTCTTTCAACAATGCATTAGCAACTATTTAATATTATATTTTCAGCCGGTTTCTAAAACGAAAGAGTTTCTTAATTCATATTATCGTAATTATATTTTTTTATCATCTCAGAACTTACCAATAGGTAAACCAAATAAAAATATCGCACAAGTTTCCCAGTCCAAGACAGTTTATTTAAATTGAATTATTATTCTGTCTGTCTGTAATATTAACTATTCATATTAATATTACAGACGTAAAGACGAACTTGTACAAGCTTTGCAAGAGATATCAGTAGAGGACCGAAAGCGTCGCTTACAAAATAGTAAGTCTGACCTCAATGCAGCAGAGAAGAGAATTAAACAAATTAACAAAGAACTTGAGGAAGTTGAAAGGAAGGTGCAGGCCGCCGTTAAGAATGAAAAAGCATTAAAATTGGAATTAGACAAATGGAGGAATAAGGTAATTCTATTTCCCATAAGTAATCTCAGATGACTATTATATTTGTTGTATCACTATTATATTTGTTGTATTATTTTTTTTTTCTTAAAGGAAAAAGAAGCACAAGACAAGATGGAAGAAGATGCGAAAGGTCTAGAAAAGATGGCGTCCAAAGAAGTTTTTCTGCAGGAAAAAATACAGGAATCGCTCGACAAAATAGCCGCTCTCGGAACACTGTCTAATGCCCCGGAATTACATGCTAAATACGAGAAAATGACTTTAAAACAGGTAAGGAATGGATTAAAAACAAATTATGACACATTTAACTCATCTTTTAAAATACAAAGTACTGGTTTATCTCTGGTTAGGAAGATGCAGACGAAACATTAGTTTTTAATATATATTTTTTTCGAAATAAACTAGATTAAATAAAAATCAATTTTCACCTATTAACAAAAATTATCTTGTTTTTCAGCTGTTCAAAGAATTGGAGAAAGCGAACCAACATCTCAAAAAGTATAACCACGTTAACAAAAAGGCGTTGGATCAATTCATTAGTTTCTCTGAACAGAAAGAGAAGTTATACAAGAGAAAAGAAGAACTCGATATTGGGTAAGATATATACATTCACTCACAACTTAAGAACATATTTTGTAGTTTATGCTTCTGTCTTGTAGTTTTTACATTTAATTAATTTAAGTTAAATCACTAATTCAAACCAAAATTCAATTCAAACTTTATATACAAGCTTTTCGCAAAAAAATATTGTATAATAAAAATGTAAATTTCCCACAAATTTATCCTAACTAAATTTTAATTTGTATTTGAAATCTTAGTCTAAGTTTTTTACAAAAATATTTGTATGACTTTTATCTGGCAAACCAATGGTAAATTGTTGGGTTGTAATACCATGACAATTTAAATATGTAAATCTCTGCTCAAGAGCCAAATTGAGTAAAGATACAGTTTATAACTTTCATATTTTTAAACATATAATGAACATATTTTTTTTTAATTTATAATTTCTCAATTTGAGTATGTATCTTAACATCTTTTCTAAATAGTTCTAGTTCGGGGGCCTATGGGTTCATAGGCTTATTTGTATTTAATGTTACTCAAAATAAAGAAGTTTTATTATATTATACTATTTTAATTACCCATGTACATATATAATAGTCTTCTCATTATATTTAAAAACAAACGCATGAAAGAGACCAATTCTTCGTGATAAAGACGCCAGCCACTATCTTTCTGTGTTAAATGTTGTTATATTGTTATACATTTAACAACGCTTTATATATACCTGCCCACAGTAGGATTGACTTAAATAAAAATGTCTTGTAATGGCTACTTTCAAAAACAAGTTAAACTTATTAATCCATACTAAAATAAGTAAAGTTTGTGTGTTTGTTAAATTGTGAGGGTAATCTCGGGATCTACTGAACCGATTTAAAAAATTACACCTATATATAGTGTCACAGGCTATACAAAAAACCGAAAAGGATAATTAACATTATGCAGAAGGAAGTGGGCACAGGTCAGCTAGTATCTAATAATTTTTAGAATATAAATACTCCAACAGCAATAGTCTCGATACATTCACAATCACAGGTAAAACAGTCATTTATAAATGGACAAGCATTGTTAAAATCTAATCAGATACGCTTGGGACAATATTTTATCTATCGAAATGTATTGCTCGACGGAGCGATAGGAGAGAGTTATTAATATTGGATAATTAACGATGTCTCTGACCATTCCAAATGACTGATTATCTATCGGTGCTCTTGAGTATGGCTTAATTAAATCACTATAGTCTGGACATCTATCATACACGATAATTTTAAAGGTAATTTATTAATAATCTATTACTATTAGGTTTAAATGAAATATAGGTATATAAGAAAGACAACTAGGTATAACCCTTCTAAACGGCCAGAATATTATGGATTTTTTAAAATATGTATTTATTTTGAGCGTAATAATTGAAGGGACGGGGAATAATAGTTTGCTCGTCATAATATTATGCGGTATTTTGCTATTTTAAGTAGTTGTCAATTAATGACTTTTACGAACAGTGACGCGTCCAAAATATTGTATAGCTTATTACCATAGAAGAAATACTACTACATATCGTTGGAATTGATTATAGCGCCATCTAGTGACATTTTTACTGACTTTATGTTATTCATTTTTAGTTCTGTTACAACGCCATCTTTTGACAACGCTTAGTACTACGTAAAATATTAGATGCCAAATTTGCTGTAGTATATAATACTGTCACAAGATGGCAGTTTAACTTTGCAATAACTATTACATGTTAATTAAATAAACGTGTCTTATATAAAAGTAAAAAGATTTTATGATTTTAGCAACAAAATTTTTTTCCTTAGAAATTTTTAAATTGTCTTTCGTTTTTGTGATACAGCGCCATCTATTGTCACCACGTTGAACAACGTCTATAGATGTAAATATTAATTTGTCACGTGGCGTTAGTTAAAGTATATTAACATAGATGGCGTTAAAAAAAATAATAGTTTTAACACTTTTAGATTGTGTTTTTCAATTACATAGGTTTTCTTACATGACAGCCATTATCACTACAAAGCAACACTAATTATTATGTTTTAAATATTTTTACAAGTTCAGATAAAAATATACAGTAAGAGTATTTTGTAATAGGTATTTGTTTACGCTTGAATATGCCGATTATTTATTTTGTTTTAAGATTCCTATTACGTTACATAGTAAAAAAAATGTTTTATATTAAGAATAGTTAAGAACGCGATAAAAATTATTTATTTGATCTTCATGGTAACAGTGTCGATAAACTTAATTAATAATAGGTGTAATTTTGTATTACGACGAAAATGTAACCCTTACTAACTACAATGTATTCAATCGAAGTTCACTGTCATTATCATAAGACCGGGCATATTAACGGGTAAGTTATTGGTATTCGATACTATTTATTATACGACCCACTCCGACGATAAATTTCGGCACTCGTTTTTCACTCTTATATGAAGGCTTGTTAAGGGCTATAATGTTATAATGACATGTTACATTCGGCTTGAGTCACTATGCACTGTTCAAGAGGTGTACAGCCTCTTACCGTTACTATGACCTACTGGCGTCGAATCTTCTCTCAGTTCCCATCGAAGTACAGCCGAGCTCGTACGCAATGTTTTTCGAAAGTTTCCTCTTAAACTTATTCATTCTTCTCGTATTAATATTCGCTTTGATATTCGACTATGTGACTAAATTCTTTAGCTATTGGTACGTGCGACATGTGCCGTATAAAATGTCGCTCCCGTTCTTAGGAAGTGACTACCACAGAGTATTTGGCCTAAGAAGTACAACGAACGAAGTGGATCGTCTATACAATCAATATCCCAAAGACAAGTTCGTGGGTTGTATCAAAAGCAGAATCCCAGATTTGATTGTAAAGGATCCAGATGCAGTAAGGAAAATTCTATCAACGGATTTCTCGAATTTCCATTGCCGAGGCCTCGGGCTGGACAAATCCAGGGATGTTTGTTTACGAAACAATTTGTTTTATTCGGAAGGTGAAAAGTGGTCCTTATTGCGTGCGACATTGGAGTCAATGTTGAACAACACGAGTGTCGAGATCCAAGACGGCTTACATGACTGTTTGTCCGGAATCAATGGAGATACGAACGTTCAACAGTTATTGTCTGAGTTATTGGATATTGTTTTTAAAGATTTACTCATCGGTAATAATGTTGAAAGATCTATTATTACATGTTTGAGAAAGGAGTTTGAACAGCGTACGTCCGCGGATAAAATGAAATCGTATTTGAAAGATATGTTTCCGTCTGTTTACGTGCTGTTTAATTTGAAGACTCCATTTGCGAAGTTTTACAGTCAATATCGAGATGTATTGAAAGAAACAAAATTGCACATGGCTTTAAGAAAAGCTGAAATGCTAGTACAAAATGAACCTAAAACATCAAAATCTAAACTAAATAAAGAAACTGAAGAAGATAGTGTTTATGCCCTTTTGTGTCTTTTTATAGGCGAGGGCTATTTTCCTTGTCACACAGTGCTTACTTCTCTCCTACACGAACTGGCAAAGGATAAGAATATCCAACAAAAAGCAAGAGAAGACGGATCGCAATTAGACTTAGCTATAAAAGAAACATTGAGGCTTCATCCACCGTACTCGATCATAAGTCGTAAATGTACGAAAATGTATACGTTTGCCAAACATGAATTTCTTGTTGATAGAGGTGTAACACTAACAGTGCCAGTTGCAGCGATGCAGAGGGATGAACAAAATTTTAATGAAGCAAACTGCTTTAAGCCGGATAGATTTCAGAATGCTGAGCCGATTGCATATGTGCCTTTTGGAACGGGACCAAGGAAATGCATAGGTGAGTATATCATAAATAAAAATAATTGGGCTTATTTATTTAGTTTATTTGAATATTTAACTGTAATAGACCATTGCCTCTGAAGTGTCATCCAACTATTAGAATAGTTTGTTTATTACTTTATATACCTTCTATATAAAATAACAAAAGATTGACTAACAGTACTATCATTTCACTTTGTTTAAATAAATTGAGTGTTATGACTTAAAAATCTAATAACCTCAATATTCTCACTTTCCTTCTAATCTATAATAATTTTATAAAGAAGTAAAGTTTGTGTGTTTGTTAAATTGTAAGGTGTACGTAATCTCGGGATCTACTGAACTGATTTTAAAAATTATTTCACCAGTAGAAAGTTTCATTATTGCTGAGTGTCATAGGCTAAATATAATATAATTATGGGCTCGAGTCCTCTAGATAACTAATAACTTTAAACCTACTGCAAAATTCTATTTTTTCAGGTGAACAATTAGCGCTGGATATTATACAAAAAGTGGCCAGTACTGTTTTGAAAAACTTCAACATCGAATGTTGCGAATCCACGCCTCAAGAATTATTAAAGACAGATTATAATTTCCAGCGCTTTATAGAAAGCGATGTTTGGTTAAGATTTAAAAGAATAAATTAAACGTAGCTTAAGACAAAATGTAACTGTGAATACGACGATTAATTGCCAGATGCCGGGAGTATTATAATTTTCTTGTCTGCATTTTTATAGAAGCGGTATAGTTAATTAAATTTATTAGTATTTTTTAAAGTATTGTTTCAATTTGCTCAATTTCACCGTAAGTTTTTTATTTCGTTAAAATAAGTTAGGCTAAATTTTCGCTTAACGGTCTTTTTTGAACAATTTTCAGGGTAAATAAATAGCCTATTACTTGAAAAATAATAATATAATAGGTTATACCTAATGAATGGTTAAATTAAATTCTGTATAGAGAGTTGACCTCACAAACGTACAAACGTTACCTCTATAAACACCTAATAATACATAGGTTTTCTTAATTTCTTCATGTATTCAATAGTAGTGTGTAAAGTAAAGTTTCCTAGTCCATTTAGATGCAATGTAAAAAAGTTGAAAACGAAAAATTTGTAATTGAAATTTTATCAATAAATAATACTTGTATTCAATCACTCATGGATTTCGTACAAATAAACAGGAATATTTTATCAATCAGTGGTTAATTAAGTTGTGATAATGGTTTCGGTATGTTGTTATAAATTCCTTTGTCGGTCAAATTTTACTCTGTAATTTATAAAAAAATAGTGGGTGAAAATAAAATGTACCTAATGTAATATTTTTCGTTGTCGTATTTATTTCATTATATTGTGTACCTATCATAATTCATAAACTGATTTTAAAACATAAGCTTCAAATACTAATCTATAAATATGTTTTATTCGTATATTAATAAAATTAAAATTGAAAAAAAAAAAGAACGATGCAAAATGAAAGTCTTATTACCTACTAAAACTAATCTCGCACATACAACTTTTAATATGCACGTTAAATATTGTCGGGGTGATAATGAAGGACAGTAATGAATGGTTAAGAAAATAAAAGATTTAATAAGGTATATAAATGTACCAAACGTAAACCTACCATATTGTTAGCATAGAAAAATACTTCAATCAAATCATAAGCTAACACTTTGAACATTTTGAATAATCACTAACATAAACAGTCAATAGAATAGTTCCGTTAGATTGGAAAGGCAAGTCTCTAATGTGTAGAGGCTTATGAACTGCGTTTTTTGTTAATGTAACTGCGTTTTGAATCGCGGCGTAATTTCGCGGCTTTCTCATAATGGTTAGAATTAAAATAATTATACACATAGTATAATTAAAATACTGAAGAATAAAACAATAATACAGAATATGAACCTATTAAAATTATAATAATGTACAAAAATGTAGAACATTTGCTAAATAATTTTAATTATTTATAAAATACAGTTAAAACAAATACCTATAAGAAAACTAACAGGTTACAACTAAAAAGTGGCAATGATTGCTTGAGTAAATGTTTGTCTGCGATGTAAAAAAATTAAATACCTTTTAAGTGAAGACCTGTTTTAACGGTGAAAATTTTAACCAGTTGACAAACGAAGTGAAATTTCCGATGATTTTCGACTTTATTTTAAGTCATACTATTGTTTAAATTTATTGATTAGTTATTTTTGGGCTGACTTAGTGTACTCTTTGTTGTGAATAAATACGGTAGAATCTTGCTACTCCATTGTATTTTGACGATGACACAATGGGGGGCTTATATCGGTTTGAGTCTAGCATACTTTGTAATGCACTCTCCATTCTGCAAACTATTTATTTTTAAATTAATAAACTAGTGCTAAATAGCTCAAGAAACTAACTAACACACAAAGGAACATCGACCTTACTGAGTAAGTAAGTAAGTATATCCAATACAATTTGCATTCTTTGACTTTAGAATTTACATAAAACTTGTTGAAATACATAATTAAAATGCATTTTTTGCAAGTTAACTCGTCGAAAACATTTACACCTCATCATGTATAATTTGATTACCTATATGAATAAAATTTTGTGAATAATTTACGTATTAGAGTGTAAAAATGTGTATGTGTATTGCTGTTACATACTTTAAATCCATTTGGCGTTTTGTACCCACTTAAGAGAACTGCCTAATCAAATATTTTTATGATCAACGCGGTTTTATGAACGCTACGTTGAGAGTTCGCTTTGAAATGAATAAAAAATCTTAAATCTAATCTAATCTAAAATCTAAGCGTTTGGATGGAAATAAAGGAATAAATATTTTGATCTATTTTTTAAGTATCTAATTAGGTACTAATATATGACATTTCGTTCCAGGTATGTATTATGGTTTGTTTATTAATACAATAAATATTTTGAATACAATTTTTTCCCTTCAAGAACAAATGAAAATCAAATGGATATAAGAATGTGTTGTAATGCCTTAAATTTTTACATGTATTTAGGAAGGAACCTTTCTCAATATAAAACTCATATTATATTAGTTTAAGTGGCCTCGACATTTAATAGTTTAATACCAATTCAGCATTTTTCAAATATTAGCTTATAACAGTCATATTATTATAAAATTGTATTTTCTACACACACCACAACAAATAAAAAATAATTATCCAATAACATTTGTGTGAATAATTTAAATTGTTATCGAAAATAAATTCTCATGGAAATAATATAAATATATGCTGTAGTATTACTATAGTAGTATGTGTTGTGAGAAGAACAAATATATTCTTAGTTGTTTATACACAAATTCCGTTAAACAATAGTCATACATATTATGTACATGTTAGCAAAGTTAATGTCTTGTAAATAAACCTTTGAAATACTATTTAAAACGTAGAAGAACTTTATTTATAATTTATTGGCAAAAGTTTTATGTATGTATATTATATAATGACCCTTTGTATTCCTTGTGGGTCTTAGAGACTCAGCGCTTTAGAAAAACGAAAACTCTGTAAAAAATATTATATTGTTAATAAATTTGTATATACCTAGTAACATAAAAGTGCAGTTCAGAAAAAAAGCATTATCGTAAAGGTTTGAAACTTTTATAGTTTAATTGATACTCTTACAGAAATTTCTATATAATAAAATGAGTTGCTGCTTTTTTCATGACCAATTAACGTTTTGTTTAAATCATACATAAAAATATATAAAATAGTTGTAAACTAACTTAAACATAAGTTAGTCAATGATATTTAATAAAAACATATTATGAAATAAATTCCGTGATACTTACTACTACAAAAAACCCTTGGTCATAAAGACCCAACAGGCTTCTATTAGGACTTTCATCTATAAAGCATTCTAAGGGTTAAGGCTTGTCACAATCTCTTATGGGGTCTCCAGACGGTCAAGCATACTTGACAAGCTTTTATGTGCTTGACAAGTATGCTTGATGACTTGTGACGAACTTACTTGCTCATTAACATTTTACATTGTGATAATGAGGTTGCGATTAAACGCGGTTATTAGTATCAGAGAAATTGATAAACGTTTAAAGTCAATATGTAACTTTTGAGTACAAGATAAATGTTAAATTATATATAGTTTTTTTTTATATTTTAACTTTTAACATGAAATAAAAATCATAAGTATTAGGCTAATAAAAATTTTATTTACAAAAGCACAATACGCCACCAAAATAAGGCAACTAAAAGTTCGATAAAACTTTTATAAAGTCATTTCCTCTATTACTACTACAAAAAACCACCAAAACCAAAAGATCAAAAACAATCTCCCATTTTTAACAGTCTAAGAATAATAATAGATTTTCATGAGGCATTCTATAAAGTTGTACTAATCTTAATATAGTCACAAGTTTTTCGAAACATAGAAAATGAGTATATAATCACTCCCCTGTTTTTTGGGTTTTACCGAAACGAAGTTCAAGAAACCATCGAAACTATGACGTCACAATACATACCGCTATAGACATAGAATAGTAATACTTAGAACCTTAACATCAGCACGCACAGCCTTTTCGAAGTAAGAAATATTTTTTCTACTTACATAGATCGTCACCGCAGAGCATCGATTCAAAATAAAATATGTTTTCGTAAATTGCAACTTTTCATATTTCTTATAGCAGCAAAATTTTCGGTGGGCTTGTGTGCGTATCATCGATTGTAAGAACGTGCTGTCTACACCTGCATATATACAAATTTGGTTTTGCTTACGGCGAGCCGATTATTGAGGGACTATCAGTCTATACGTTATAAGTCTATGGGTATTGGCTTTAGACACTGTCAATAGATGCCAAAATAAATGTTATTAGCAAACGTTTTTACGGTACGATGACCACGACGTCGGTCAAGGCTGCCGGTTCCGTAAGAAGTGCTGCAAATCTCTCCATTATTAATTATAATATTACAAATCATTTGTAATTGATTTTCGTGTTACTTTATACAACTACTAGTTGGTCTAAAAATTATGTCTACGCTCTCGAATATAAATATATAGTTGTTTTAGTGTAATATAGAGACAACGGTTATGATAATGAATGTTTCAATACAAAGATCGAACCGTAGTCCTAGATTTAGATAAGCATTTAGAAAAATAGAATCTTTGATTTCATGAAGTGCTGCTAATGGTTTATTTCTCAAGTAGTGGTGCGTTTATCAATATAATGATGATACATTGGCGTCTATAGCATATTTTTACTACGGCGGTTTCCGATGTTCTGATCTCAAATATAGATAGTAATTGTACTTTTTTTATAAAAAATACTTTTACTTGACATAGGTACACATAATATCATATTTAATATTAAGAATAGGTTTGGATTTGATGAGCTGGTTCTCATTTTTTTTTTATTCTACGAAGTGGTGAGACGAGCTGGGCGTCCTCCTGATGGTAAGAGAAACGCCAGCCAATAACCAATGTAGTGCTACCAGAACTTTGCTCCGGGCGGGGTTCCACTACATCGACGCTCCCCACTTTGAGTCATAAGATGTTAAGACTCATTAGCCCAGTAATCACGCTGGCTGCCCTTCAGACCGGAGCACAGTGACATTTGCACATCACTGTTCAGGCTGTGAATGAAAATCTCATAAGCGTTCTCTTCTAAAAATCAAACTACACTCAATGATATCGTCAAACATTTATACTAAACGACAATTGAAATATACAAACGTATTGCAGAAATTAATTCCCATAATTATATACGAACAAAAGGTATGTAAGAGGCAGGTATATGAGAAATATTTGAGCTCAAATCGGTACAATTAAGACGCATTTGAATTGACGTCAAGTGAAAATTAAGTTACAAGCAGATGCGATTTTTTATTATTTTTGATACAAAAATATGAAATCTATTTATAAGTGAATTGTGTATGATAAAACGCTTACACTGTAACATTATTTATCCATTCATCTACCCTATGCAACGATATCTGGTTTATTTAATTTATATGTTTATTAAAAAGGTTAACATTTTATTAATGATGTAATAATAAATGCGTACGTACGATCACTACGACTAATTGCTTCTTCGACTAAGGACTAAATATTTATTAACAAACTTTGTAAAACATTGATTTATAAAAAAAATGTCATCAATGTATTTATTAAATACTGTGGGCACAATAGATTATGACTAAAGGTAGGATAAACAAATTCTATACATTATAATATTTTTTCATGTTGAAAAAATACGCTGTATCTTATACATTGAAGGTTCTATTAATCACAGTTCTCATTCTAGGTGAATGTTCTGAGCGACGTAGAGAATTTACTACGACGTAACCGTTTGACGACACTTACTCTGCCTCATTTGTAAGTCACTATCATGTCAGTCTTCCTCAAATATAATGGCTTCTTATATATCTCTAACTTGTTAACTCCATCCAGAATTTTTAATCCTTATTTCAAAGCCTTTAAACCTTTCAGTTGCAAAAAAGGTAGCGTTTGTCTTTAACCAAAATCGGTTTAGTGCTTTAGGCATAAAAGTTTTCAGTAGAAGATTAGACAGTCATAAATTAAAAAGCCTTTAAGAGTTTTTCAGTCACACTGTCTTAACACAAAAATCGTATCACGGTTCATTACGACTTTTATTCTATCAATTTGTACCATTTAATTTTTGGTACATAATATTTTTTCTAAATAAAGTTATATCTATATGATGATTAGTTGAAGATTTATAGTGGATAAATATTGAACAATCAGCATTAAGGAAAATAAATTATAATAGATATACACATGGATAATTCATTAGGGAAATTAAAAATTATATCAATATTTTACAAACAAACTATTTATTTTATATAAAAATCAACAAACAAAATCTATAACAAAATAACAGAATATCAAAATTATTATCTATACAGGCACGTTGCTTAAATAAAATGCCGACAAAAGCAATCGACTTTTTTTTGGGTAACCTTAAGGTCAAAAAATAACCTATTTCTAAGTTATCTACAGTACTAATATTTATAATAAAATGTATAAAGTCTAATTAATATAAGTAAAGAAAATAATGTGCTTAATTTATATTGAAATTGTCGACATTTCTATTTGTAAAACCAACATTCATAGAAAATAATATTTATTAAAGGTTTCAGTGCTTATGGTGGTGGCCCCAATGCTTGTGACCTTCATGACCGCCCTTCTTGCCATGGTCATCATGGTGATGATGATGCTCTTCATGACCACCATGTCCCTTGTGACCGTGGTCGTGGTGGTCGTGGTGATGCTTATCATGATGACCATGACCGCCATGCTCATGACCATGATGTCCGCCATGGTGATGGTGTCCTTTCTTGTGACCACCGTCATGCTTTTCGTGGTGACCGTGGTGGTGACCGTGCTTATGATGCTTACCTTGGTCATGGTGACCGTCGTAGAAGTGATGGTCCTTGTGGAAGGTGTCCTTGTGGTACTTCTTATGGTAGCCGTCAGTCTTTTCTCCCTTATCGTGATGTTCATGGTGACCGTGCTTGCCGCCCTTATGGTGGTGACCGTGCTCGTGGTGATCACCGTGGTCTTCATGCTCGTCCCAGTGCTTCTTGTGGTCACCGCCATGTTCGTGATGGTGTCCTCCATGGTGATGGTGACCGTGGTCTCCATGTTCACCCTTATGGTGGTGATGGTGTCCTTTATGGCCTTTGTGTCCCTTGTGGTCGTGTTCATGATGATGATGACCGTGGTGCTCCTTACCGCCTCCTTCTTCGTGATGGTGGCCCTTGGTGGCGGCTGCTACTAGGTCCTTCCCATCATCAGCCAGTTCCGAGGAACACGCCGCTGCCACCAGGCAGAGCAAGCCAGCTGCCACAATTAACTTCATGCTGTAGGCTGATGTCTGTATGCCTTAAACGTTGAGATCTAGTCTTTTATAGTCGATTGATTTTGATGAAGAAAGCGTTTGTTAATATTATTCACAATACCTACTAAGATTTGCTATGATGTGTTTTTTCAGCGGAATCGATCTTGTTCCGGCAATTTTTGCAAAAATAATTAATTGCTTTAGGTTTAACAAAATTTAGTGCTAATTAAGAATTAGGTGCTTAAATATTTTTAATTGGTACCTTATAAAGTATATTCTATTCTGTTTAGGTAACGTGTAAATTATGTGATGATTCATTACCGTAACGATGTAAAATATGTTTTCGATTGCGAGAAATTACCGTAATATCTGGGGATATTTATAATGTTAAAATTCATACGATAATTCTTTCTATATAAATTGGACTTGGAGCAGTTCCTATAATGATAAACATGACTATAACGGTTATAGAACACTTAATTACTGGAATACTATTAATTTTACTAGGTTTATATTTTTTTGTTATAGAGTACAAGTACAATAAAGGAGTTAGTTGTATTTACGAAATATAAATAAATAAAATAAAAATATAATCGATACTTAATTAAATAAATATTGGCCAAGTGTGCGTCGTGGGCCACTTAAAGAAAAGATTTCTTATTAGATTCGCAAATAAACTTATATTTTTGTACTAAGTTATCTAAAGTGGTCAATAAAAACTGATACCTTATTCAAAAAATCTTTGCAATCGATCAGTGTTTTTAAGAGACTCCTACCAAATGCTTTTTAATTCAAACTGTTTGTGCTGTAGACCTAGAAATGACGGACGTACAGATAAAATATCAAAATATATGCAAGCATCGACACATTCTAACTGCTGATCGTGTAAAAAATAAATAAAAAATGTAGGAAGGTATAATTTACTTTAAAATCATCATCTGTTTCGTGTTGTTATTTTTTTATTATTAACTATTTACTAAGTACATTTTATTATGCAAATTGGCAATATTTAAAATAACAATTATTATAGAATTATATTCAACTAGATTTTAAAACTAGATCTAGTTTTAATCGGATGAAACTCTAAAGAACAGCCAGTAACTAGTTACTCCATAAAACACACTGCCTCATGCAGTTCATTAAGCAAACTTGAAAAACTTCCAAAGAAAAACAGTACCCTACGTTAGTGTACCCAGTTTTATACTAACACATCGTTCGAACCAACATGACGAAGTTACTCCGACCACTCCAACTATCGGGCTCCAACTGCTACTGTTTGACCCAACTTGTATGTATAACTTCAACTATCTACATTAATAACTAAATTGTTAGACTGCGGTGATGGGAAAACGGAACTCGTGTTATAAATTTTCAGTCGAGTTATTCTTGATCGGTTTTGTTTAGACTAGACTAAACTCTGGATTATTACATCTGATTTAAAATGTTATCGTAATAGACGCTGTGGAATTGATTACCTTTAGATGGTAAAGCTGTTAGACCACCATAAACGGACTTGTAGTGTATACCCACATAGTGAATCACATAAAAGCAGCATAAAGTTCATCTCCACGTGAGATGTATGTGTTCCCCTTATAATTTAAAACATTACGTTAAATTAAGCACGAATTACGTGATAGCTCATTTTTCTCATAAATGGACTTACACCACTTTCAAAATAAACGGTCTATATCTAATACTTTTTAAAGATGAAAGTCATTTTAATGACCTGCAACTATGCGTTGCAGGTTATTAAACGCTGCAACGCATACGCATTTTGCAAATATTTAAAAGAAAATGTAGTCCCTTAAAATGAAGCGCTAGATTGCGTGCTTATTTGTCTGGATTACCATAAAACATAGCACTGAAATCATTGTGATCGGTGTAAAGCATTAAATCTTGTTGTTACGGTTCAGTTAGCGTTACATTATTAAAACTGAGGTTTTTAATAAGCACGTTTTCTCAAACTATCAGTCGCTATATAAAATATTATAACAATTTTTCTTACTTTCCCACAAAACCGCTTGGTATAGGGAGTAAATCATAAATAATAATATTATATACTAATATTTAATTAATATATACAATAATGTATTATATAGTATAACTAACTCAGTAGTGTGTAAGGATGATCTTTTTTTCCACATATTAGTGATTCGATTGAACTAATTTTACAGGCTTTTGAAAAAATTTCTCGTAATTTTTTAAAAGGAAATCTGGCCCTTTGTAGTCAACAATTTTTTATTGTTATAACACTTGGTATGGTAGGTATGTAATTGTAATAAATCATGTATAATTGTGTAACAGTTTAATAACCACAAATGGCATATAAAAGGATTTTTATAAATTCTATTAAAAAAATATAATAACATTTATAAAAGTAACAAAACCCGTAACAAATAACAGCACGCAACAAGTTCAAAAAAACGAAAAATTATAAGTATTTCAACATCAATGTATCTTTGATGCTGAAGACTAAATAGTCAAAATGACACATCTTTCGCCTTATTTTACTTAACATGTATAAATTTTCTTATTCATAATATCACAGTGTAGCTTAGTGCTTTCCATGGTGGAAGCCCCATTCCTTATGGTCGTGGTGACCGCCCTTCTTGCCATGATCGTGATGACCATGGTGATGTTCCTCATGACCGTGATGGCCCTTGTGACCGTGGTGACCTTCGTCATGATGGTGCTTGTCGTGATGACCGTGCTTGCCATGATGATGCTCATGGTGACCGCTATCATGGTGACCACCCTTCTTGTGGTGTCCTCCGTGCTTGTCATGATGTCCGTGATGATGACCGTGCTTATGATGTTTGCCCTCATTATGATGGTCATCGTAGAAGTGGTGGTCCTTGTGGAAGCTGTCCTTATGGTATTTCTTATGGTATCCATCGGTCTCCTCTCCCTTGTCGTGGTGCTTCTTGTGACCATGTTTGCCTCCCTTGTGATGATGTCCATGTTCGTGGTGATGACCGTGGTGATCGTGTTCATCCCAATGTTTTTTGTGATCGCCGCCATGTTCATGATGGTGTCCAGCGTGATGGTGTTTCCCGTGCTCTCCGTGTTCACCCTTATGGTGATGATGATGTCCCTTGTGGCCTTTGTGTCCTTTCTCACCGTGTTCATGGTGGTGATGGCCGTGGTGTTCCTTGCCGCCTCCTTCTTCGTGGTGATGGCCCTTGCCGCTGGCAGCAGCTACTAAGTCTTTGCCATCATCTATCTCCCTCGAGTACACAGCCACGAGGCAAAGCAACCCGATTGCTAAGATCAACTTCATGCTGATTGTGTACTTTGAAAAACGCAGCCGAGACATTTATAGTCAATCAGTTTTAGATGAAGAAAGTGTTTGGTAATCTCTCGCAACATTCAGGGCCGGAGTTCAGTGGAGCGTGCCGCGGCAATATTTTTTAAGTTCGCGTAGTTAATATGGAGGTATTTGATTATGTTGTATTGCCTTTGGGTTGGCTTGTTTGTTTTTGACCCTAAACTTACGCGAATAGGATAGATAACAGCAAACATATAATGGATCATCAGACAATAGTTTCTTGTTATTTTGGGACACAGAATTTCATGAGTTCTATATTTATCTGATAACATACACGTGGAAGTTATTCCAGTCTCGTTTCTATGAGAGAATTAAAAATACTTTATACAATATAACTAACACTGTTACATCACACTTACATTAGTTCCATTGTAATCTTTTGCATTTACTTATATACCTAATATAACTTATAATATTATAACTTATGCGAGTCGTCGGTGAACAATTAAAAAAAATAATAACATTATAAAAAACATTATAAAAAGGCTTAGACGTGAATTTCAAAATAAAGATTTAAAAAAATACAGAAAGCTAAAAGCGTTCATTCATATAAGTATTATTAAGATACAATATTAATAGTTAGTAGATGCTAATGAAATTTTAGCAATTGCACCTTTGTATCGAATCTTTAGATACCTCTTAACATAAGATTGTTAATTGTCAACACACCAAGATTCACACTTTTTTTTTAAATATTGTCAGACGGAACAATATAATAATTATAAATATTTGTATTTTTTTATGTAACGAATAAATTCAAAAAGTACTGGACTGATTTTAAAAAATAATATTCACTAGAAAGCTACATTATCACTGAGTAACATAGGCAAAATATTGTCCGAAGAAACAATATAATAATTATATTTCAATAAAACTATTTATAAATCTTATCCGAAATCTGATGTAGATACCTGTCTGTGTGTTTCAACTTGTAATCTATATGTAGATAAAGAAGAGGACGAGAATGACATATTAGATTAATATTAATATTTTTTGTAATACGAGAAGTAAGTAATTAAAATTAACATACATAAGAAGAAATAGAAAAAGAAGCAATTGTGTATGTCAAATCATCAAATTAGGCCAGGGAAATGATAAAAACGGGTTGTTATTTTAACATCCTCCGTGATTTGGTCAAATCCATGTTTTTTATCATATTCCTGCAACATATACATGAAAACAACACAAAACAATTGAAGCCATTAAATTGTAAAGAACTTTTTTAATATAATCACATACTATTTAATATAATAATCAACTAAAGTTAGAACTAAAATGAGAAGAGATACTAAATATAAATATAAAACACGATACCTTAACCAAAACTAGTGCACTATATTCAAAACGAATCATCCCTATCTCGGTCTGACGTATCTGCAAATAACGAAATTCAGCGAACTGCGTCCCCAAACAAAAGCTTAAACAAACTGGACACTTTATCTGGAACTTTCTGAAATTCTCACAATACCCTTTGAAATCTCGTATGATAATATTTTTCCCGGCTTGGATTCGGGCGCGCAAAAAGACCAATATGCACGCCGTTGAAATTTAATCAAAACAACAATAGGGATTGTCCAATGTTGGTGTCCCGGCCTAACCTACGCGATTATTCTAGAAAATTCTGCGCTAGTGCGAAACAAACGAATATTTCTTTACTGTATATATAATATCTATAACTATATTTGATTATTGAATATTGTTTATGAAATAAGATATATTATAAAAAGTTATTTATTCGTTTAATTTTGGGGTATGAGAATCACAAATATTTTTGTGTAATATAGGTATTTATCCTCTTTTAAAGTCATTAAGTACGTTTATTTGCTTATATCAATAACAATATAACATTTAAAATTCTGACACTGCTTATTCAAGTGATATGACCGCTTTCACTTATAAAGTGACAATTTCTATTGTTTGATTGGCATACTTTACTTCACACAAAGTGGGACATTAGATCGAATAGCGTCTATTGGAGTCTTGACTATAATAAACATTGGTATTCGGTCATCATACGAGAAGAAAACATTTTATATTTCATAACAAAAATAATAACTTAATAACTTTTTATAACATCATCAGAGTAATATTTGTGTTGATTTTTTTTTAACATAATTAAAATTTTAACACAATGAAAAGGGATGTAGTATTTGGATTTTGGGTCAATTCTTTGGAGAATTTTGTCCTATTAACTTACAGCGAGATACATCGCCGAATGTGCTATAATTTACTTCGGATTGAAGTGAATAATGAAAAGGCAATATAGTTTGTCCTAAGTGCACTTGGCACCCACATACTATTTAATTAATTCTTTCTTAGCAGTGAAAATAGATATTCTTGGAAAAAGGCAAGGTGAGTGTTCTAAATATAATTCTTGTGCGTACTTACTCCGTATTCTGTACTAAAATTATTTATTAAACTAGCTGTGCCCGCGACTTCGCCCGCGTAGAAAAGTGACTTTGGGCAGCAATTTTTAAAATGCCTAACCCGCGCCAACTAACGTTCAGCAAGTTCAACGTGATACTTTAAATTGCCATAACTTTTTTATTTATCAACCGATTGACATAAATTAAAAACTAAATGTTAAGTGAAGCTTACCACAATATATAATTGACCCCATCTAGATAGGATAAGCCGTTTCTGAGATTAACGTGCACAAACAAACAGACAAATAGACAAAAATTCCAAAAATAATTGTTTTGGGTTCTATGCGTTAATAAAGGTCTCCTATAATATTTTTTCTCACATATTTCCATGTAAAGACATTGACTCGTTACGTTTTCATTCAACAAAATTCAAAACAATTAATGTTGAGTCTGTATTCAATTTAAATACAGTTAATGGCATGTCTGGGTCTGTCGGAATCGTAAACATAAAAAATCTTTAGCATCGCAGTAATGATTTGTTCAAGGGTACTTTATTACAGTTCAATGTAAACGACCTTTACATTTATGTTAAGATCCTTTGATAGTTAACAGTGATTGAAAAAATAGAAGCGTATTAAATGTCGTTCAGCGAATAAATAACAAAGTGTAAAATAGCTAATATAAATAACAAAGTGTCCTTCATCTATAAAGTTGTGATATATTTTCATTGATTTTATTTAATTTCTGCTGAAATTTGCGGCATGATCGTACAAAACTTTTTTATTTTTCATGATATACAAAAACATACTTAAATCGATGTAAATAGCAATGAAGTATTTATACAAGAATTAGAAAAGTCAAAACCCATGTTAAACTACCGAAAGGGATTGCAATGACATCAGAATTCAATGCGATCCACTATACTTACAGGAGACGGCCCAATCGAAGGGCCCGTCACCTAATAGTTAATAGATGTGTGTCAAAGTTCGAACCGCTGCGTCAAGAATTCGTACATTGTCATTTGTAAAGCTTTTAATGTTTTTTGTTCCAGGTTTTACAGTATTTGTGGTAAAACATAAAGGAGCTATGTATTCTCTTCTTCCTTTAATGAATCGAGATATAATAAAACATAACAAGATATAATAATATAATATAATATAATAAGATATGATAAAACATCCTCTTGTCAAAATAAAATTAAAAACCTCACTTGACTTGTACACCTAGTTAATTTACAAGTTGAGTATGTTTTTAAGGTCTTGTTTTAAATTAAACTTATACTTATACAAGTTATTGCTTATGGAATCATCTACACTAATATTATGAAGAGGAAATATTTGTATTTTTATATTTTTGTATGTAACGAATTAATTCAAAAAGTACTGGACCGATTTTAATAATTATTTTCAAAGTTAATAAATGTCAAAGTTTATATGAAAGTCCACGCGGACGGAGTCGCGGGCAACAGCTAGTGTCTTAAATAAACAACAGAGTGTAGGTAAGCAAAAATGTCGACACTTCGATTAACCTCCCTACAATTTATTTTCATATTAAACTTTGCCGCAAACTATCACAACAGACCCATACGTGACAATAATTTATTTACACTAAATTGAACACAGCACTCGGAGGTAACGTAAAATAAAATATAAATAAAAGAAAAGTTAATACAAAAAGTTGGGCTGTATTTTCTTGATAGTCGAACCCCTTTCTTCCACGCCATAAAACTTTTATAGGAGGTGACGTCCCTAAAGCATAGTTTTCGAGTCGTTTGGGGATGATAAACTTTTAAACTTCGCGAATGAGTGAGCGAGATGGCGTTTCGTGTCCAATTTTAGCCTTAGGTATCGGTATTGTGTTAAAAGCTTAGGGCTGCCAATATTAATATTTTTTGCAAACATATAATAACAAAACATTTTATAAGAGTCATAAAATTATTACTTATAAGACTATTGAAAATAGCTCCTTCTGCTTAGTTTGTTGTCTTCAAAACACATAATATGTTAAATTTTTATTGAATGTGGCAGCCCTAGTTAAAACTTATTTATCATGTTTTTAAGTACGTGACCTAAGCGAAAGTTTTTCCTCTTATCTGAGAACGCACCAACTGTCGAAGCGACAACGTTTTAGTTGTTTTTAAAGAATTGCTTTATTTGGAAAAACAACGCGGCCTTTATTTACAACTTAAACGTGGTGAAACTTTTACCTTCGGAACTCGATCCCATTTTTATATTTTAATGGAGTTCCTGTTTCTTTTGTAAACAAAGGAATATATTTAGCACCTGTGAATGTATGAATGTTATTCCAATATTGTAAGAAAATATTTCTATAGGATTTTTCTGAGTTTTTCAAATACATAAGTATTAGGTAAACACGGGTATAATCTGCTTACACGGGAACTCGACCTTCGCATTATAAGGTCTTTGTTGTAGAGGAAATAGAGTTATCAAATAACAAACAGAACGGAAGATTACAACCAACATATTATGTACGTGGAACTTGTAATTCTTGGAAGAAAATAATGGTAAGGACTGTTCGTTCATACGTACATTTTAAACTAGCTGTTGCTTGCGACTTTCTGCCTCAATTTTTGTAATTATGTCGCGGACGGAAGGAAGGAAAAATTATCTCATTCATATTATTTGGGTAAATTGAACCGTTTACGCGCACTCAACTGAGCAGTAGCTTCGTCTGATGGTAAGTGACCACCTCCAGCCATTCGCAGGATTATAATATCTCTGATGAAATGCCATTTCTCGCTGCTGGTTTTCTAAATAAGGATGGTACCACCCCGGGTGAGCAGAATCAATTCACCATTACAGCATCTACTAGCTACAGACATGATCTACCACCAGACATGATATATTTAATATAAATTAGTATTACCGAAAAGAAAATTGTAAGGTTTACTAGCTAACTTTTTATCATCTGACAATTGTTCAAACAATGTTTTTCACGCTGCGAGAAGCAACAAAAAATGCGCATATAAATACAAATTTTACATGTTTTCAACAAAAAGTCGTGTCTCTTGGTAGTACTGGCATATATTTTTGTATATTTCTTTGCTGTTTTGTTATTTCCTTAAAGTGTGTCTTGGGTATACTCTCTTTAGGGAGAGAAGGGAATGTTACGTCGGTATGCAAATATTTTATGTTTTAAACTTTGGAAGCGTTTTTGTTGGAGTTTATGTCTTGCTTCAATTGACGATAATAAATTATGATGTGAATATTTAGTTAATTTAAACCATTGTTTAATTTTTTAATTTATTTTATTTTTTATAAGTTTAATACTTATCATAATCTTAAATCTGTAGATATCAATATAAAGTATAATTTAGTTTCATATTTGTGATCCGTTAGTTTTTCAATAAACCCTTTATTCCTTTTTATTACACCTGAAATCTCTTACTTAAACGTTCAAAAACAGTATCACAAATAAATTACCCAAAAACACCGTGCTAAATTCCTGCACAGCTTACCAAAAAATGTAACAAATTCGTAAAACAAAGGAAAAACACTGGACAGGTGAGATCAAGCCGAGTGATAAACGCATAACACTCAGTTACCGTATTACGTCAAAGCCAGAGACACTTCGGTGGAAAAATGGGCCATTCAGTGCCCAACGCGATTATTTTGATGGCCCAAAAAACCCTTCTTTGGTATCTGCGGGTGACATATGAAAAGGATGTACGCTGTGACAATTGAACCGCCGATATATGGGCTCTTTCAATTGTACGAACTAATGTTAAAAAATTGAAACGCTTTGCCTTTTGACACTTGCACTACTAAGAACTTTGGAAAGATTAATACATTGATTAAAAAATATTTATATGGTATTTAATTCAGAGGCACTCATTAAAAAAAATGAAATACATTCTTTCGAGACTATTGAATTCTTTGCGCAAAAATACCAGCATATTAATGGTACAGGATACTATAATTACATGGAAATTTCTTATATATGTATAATATATTCTTTTCTTATTTTAGAAATCAAAACTTTGGATGGGTTCGGAGATGTGTACCTATATGTAGTTAGCCTTTCACTAACTAAGATAACTGATACTACTGAATAAAATAATGTATGAATTTTACTGAAACGTGGCACATTGTATTGTTAAGATTAACACCAAGCAAGTAAAACCAAATACTAATCGTACACATGTCTTTTCTTACATATAGACATAATATAGATATTTAAAAACTTTTATGTTATCGAGTCGCATGTTTTATTTATTAAACGGTAACTCGATAGAAGTTAATCAAAGCGAACGGTGCTTTTATTTTCATTACCCGAGGTAACCTCATTAAGTGGGCTTGCATCAAAGCGTTGTTGTTTTATTAAAAATTATATTTGCGAGGAATTCCTTTGTCTTCCACTGTGTAAGCGAGTTGGCTGATTTGAAAAATGTTTGATGCTTTTATACCTTAAACAGGATAATGTTCTTACTTAGTTAATGGACCTATTGATATTTTTTAAAAGTTACAATGGATAGAACTGGGATCAGTTCTACTATTTAAAGGTCTAACACAGTTACAATTTCAGTGAGATGTTGTTCTGTTTATTTTTAGGAATTTTGATATTTATTAAGTAAGATTAGGCTGGTTAAACTACAGAAGCGATAAAGATGTTTTTGCATTAAGTACATCATGGTTATCACTACATATTTAATGTAAGTTGTATGGCTTTTCCTTTTTTAAAGCCACTTTGCATGGCACCACGTTTTAATTTTACAACTTTCATCTGTACGGGTATTTGTGTGTAGAAATCCTCACTAATAGTAGAGATGCGAAAGGTTGTAAAGATGCACATATAATATAGATGTTTGAATAGCTTTTATGAAAAAACTACTGAACGAATTCAGCTGATATTTAGCAGATTAAACCTAGAATCAACACTACGATACTTTTTATCCCGGCATTGCAGAGGCCAATCTCTAAGCGGGGGTAAACTAGGAACTGTTTATAAATAAAGCACTACAATGTAATCATATTTTTAAATCCTCAAACACGCAAGGTCAAGCGAGTCTGTTAAGCTCGTATTAATAATATTAATAACCGTGTCATTAAGAAACCCTTTTCACAGTTAATCCGCTACAGAGCAAACCGCATCTCGGAATTTGACTCATTTTCTTATTTTTATTATAAAACCATATCCTGCTATGAATTTGGGTTAAAATATTACTTTGGTTACTTTTAAATATTTCATTTTAAGTTATAGTCCTTCCTATACGACAAACAAACTTATAGAAGCAGTCAAGTGCTGCATAGTAGATAAATACATGTCTTAAAATTTTAAAAGAATATGTACGTCATTGTCTGATAATATATTCTTTTCTATAGTTAAATCGGTTAAGCAGTTTCAATGTTCATAAGCGGTGGAAACAACGAAAACAATCTTAAATGTTTATATTAATAAATATAAATAAATAATATTTAAAATATGCAGACTGCTATGCTGCAAATGACTAATTAAACAATAAATATGTATAACCTAAATTATGCTAATTGATTTATTTTAATTTGAATTGGAAATATAGTGAATGTCGTCGCTTTTTGCATAATCCTTTTTTTTAATTATACGCAAATCTATAATAATTTATTATAAAGCCGAATTTTGAAATATTGTTTTAAATCCATTTCCAAAATAGATGAAGTAATTATTACTATTTGATTCGTAACAAAGCTTTTCGATTGCAACATGCAAATTAGTAAAAAATGTAATAAACATTGACCGCTATCCGCCACATTAATAATTACAGATGATACAAAACCACCAATGTATGTATTAACTCCATTTACACGTATAAAAAAAAACAATTTGATACAAGCCTTACATTGACTGATTTCAATGACGCTGATAATTTCGGTTCATATAAAACTAGCGATGTATGCGTCAGGGAGTGCCCTAATATGGTACCTGCCCGGACCGCATTCCACGGAGCAGCAGACGGGATGTCGCCGGGAACTTGAAACATTTATTGATTTACATTTAGATGCCTTTGATATCACTCCAATGTTCCGAAGGGTCATATTGGTATTAACATATGTGTAATTGTACTGAGACCTGTTGTATCTATTGGACTGTTAAAGTTATAGCAAAATTAATACAATATGTTTACCACGACGTTTCTCAAGTGTTGTTATATATTCATATGTAAACTGTTTTCCCTTCAGTAAGTAGATATTCTTTTTCGCATACGCGAAGTACCTTAGAATTTTATCTTATATGTTTTATGTATTTATAAAACGAAGCTTACAATTATTGACACAGGATAAAAAATATTGATAATTGTAATGCCGAGCCATAAATCACATCGGTAAGTGGGATTACATCAAAAGTTGCTTAGCCAGACTATAAATATGCATTTACGTGCATAATTCGAGTCCCAACACGACGACATTAAACCCGCGATATGCATGCAATTCTACTTAAATAGATTCTTAGATTTATGCCCGTGTATAAATCATGACTTGTACTCGATGCAGCGACCACAAATTTAAATCTATAGGAAATGTTTAAAAAACGTGCCCAAAACTGACGCCCACGGGCACGCCTGCACTTTTCCGCTATTTGCTCCAACACAAAGCAATGTAACTTAGCAGAAGCCAGCCTTTTATACGTGACAATTGTTCGGAATTCATTTATTCACAAAATACAATGTACAAATCCATGCATATCCCAAAAGAGCGGTGAAACAATTGATCGAATGCCCCCCACGGATCGGCGACGGTGCTGCCTTTGCATCTACCGCATAGCTGATTTTATTCGAATCGTTTTATTTCAGCTCTTATATCTCTGTCACAACTCATAAAAAACATTTACTGGTTAAACGAGTTTGTTACTCGACAATTTGATTACTGAATTTTTTATCCGATTGTAGTCTGATACATCGGTCGCCATACGGCGCATAGTCGCTTGGCAGAGGTGGAAATAACTTTGCATTATAATGTTTCACGTATTTATTTTTATTTTCGAAGCGTGAAGGATCATTACTGTGTATTGTTGGATAATTTCACGCATTTGGTGACACACAGCGGACTGCGGGCGCTTCGGGACTTTAGTGGGAAGTCTGGCCTCTAAGCATGAATAAGGGTACGTATTGTTGGAGATTTTAGTGTTTTAAGTGCATTGTGCACGGAACATTTGTGGTGGACAATAAATTCACGTCTTTGTGGCTGTCCACTGTGCCTAATTGCGGTTCTTGGAATGTCTTGTTTTTAATATTGTTTGAGAGAAGAATGGGCTGTATGGAGCCTGTTTAGTTTAATAGGGTATCGATAATTAGGCAGTGAAGTAACGAAATATTTGTTTTTAAATATACAACTGTAAAAACGGAGCATAAATCTCTTTAATAATTCCAAACACATAGCTATAGATACTAGAAATTTTCCTTCGAAAATTGTGTCTCTTTTGTTACAAAAAAATACCGTTCTGTCTCGAAAAATACCAATACCAATAGCTCCGTACTCTCATTTTAATCAATCGGATTCGACATGCGTTGAACAGCGCACGAATAATCTTAAAAAAGCCGATGAAAAGACGATGGGATTCACCATTGGGGAAAACGACAATCTACAGAATCATACTATATTATTTTATTACTAATAGTCTGTTTGAAAGGAATTGTTACGTAGAAATGATGTTACTTTTTTGCATAGGTCTCGTAGTTACACATATTATTTTACGCTTAAAAAGATAACAATTATATCGGCGCCTACGAACGGCAGGTCGATAATTTCTTCTTATCCAAACTGTCAACAACTTTTCGAATATCCACGGATTCATAGATCCTTCCGATCAATTGCATGTCATTACATAAAAAATAGATGTCCATCCTGTAACGTTAGTAGGAATTGTTCTCGTAAAGAATGGACACAGGCGCATAGACGCATAGACGTATAGACTAACTAGCTCCTCGGACGCAGGGAGCATTTCAATCAATCAGATTTCGACTCCGTTGTCCGACCACGGGTTATCTCGGAAAACCGATGAAAAGACCGTGCCTACAGGATGGCGGTATGCAATAGAGATTGTATTTTTACTCTCATGAAATGGATTTATTGCAATACTGCTTGTAGGAATTTTAGTCGTTTATTATAGTTTAGATTATAATAGTTGGTGACGTTGTCTAGTACCCATAATTTTGAATGTATAAATGAATTATAGAAATAATTATTATTCTATAGTTTGGTACTCTGTGCGCCATAAGGGATTATTTTACAAATAAAGTAAAATACATAACCAGTAAAAATAAATTGAAAAGTCTGTACACACAGAGTTGCATAAAACCATCCAATGGTTTCATCGGTATACCCAAACCTAATTTCCTGTCTCAGATCCATACTAGGCAAGACAAACGAACCCAGACCAGTTCCCGTGATCCCTCTACTCGTCTATCGCTAGGAACCAAATAATACTGCTGGAGAAATATTATTACAGACCAAGGGGTCTAAATAGCCTGGTCGAGTCCTGGGAATGATTTAAGGGTTTATCAAAGGAATACTGTTTATTGAAAAAGATGTGTTCATATATTGCAATTGTTCATAGTGTGTTTAAATATTGCATCTAGAACTTTTTCTATGTCCTATCCTTTTTTGAAATCTGCTTTTGCACTTTCTTCTTACTCTTAATTATAACTTTAATAAGTATTACATTTTAAATAGTGTTTAGGTATATATAGGACGTTATTTTGGCTGACAGCGATTATAGGTACCTACATAGAATCTATGTTATTGTTAAACTTAACAATAACCTCATTTGGATTTAAGGTTTTAATTAAAAATCGTCACTCGTGTAAACAGTGTAGCGGTATAGGTACACTTACTTTGCAACAGCTGAACAAGTCTTAACAAATTCCACGTGAAAAACGATAATCCTTAATTTCCCTGTAACTCGGAACCGCAACTCGTTCCAAAGTTTTTTCCATCGTTTTGTTTTGCGTCTTTTTCTGTTAATCTCGCTGAACAAACATTGGAGCATCGCAGGATGAAGTTTACTCCGTAAGCCCAAGTTTAAAGAAATACCTTGATATTCTGAGGCCCCGATAGAAAGAAACATAAAGTTTCCAGGTTTATTTCAAATGGCAATGTAAAGAGTTGAGTTGGCTACGAGGTGAACTCACTGTAAGATCGATTTTTCGAAACAGAAAAAGTATAGGATTTCTGGTGACTGCATTATTATGGGTTGAAACATTTTTATGTGCTTTAAGAGTTGGAGTAGCTCATTAGTGACGTAGGAACATAGACGCTTCTTTGATTTTAATAGCTGGCCTAATTTAATACTGTTTAATATATAGAGATCTGTGAATCTGTCCATTTTTATCACACACACCATGTCTGTACTCTGTTATTTTTCAGCCATTAAAGTTGTTCGTTTTATCTACCGTTGCGAGAATCGTTTATTACTAGCATCCGATATTGTTTACATGATTTTTTTTGTTTGGATGAATGATATTTATTTTCCTTTAATAAGCTTGCAGATCAAAATTATTTTAATGAAGCTATTTCATCATTTAGTTAATTGTTGCCCTGAGCGTCATTATACTTCATACATTTTGGGTAACCAATATTTTTTTCGTTCATTTTCTTTCAAAAAGCATCCAACACCCGGTGTCCTGTCTAGTTTCATCCGTGGCTCGATCGATACTACAAGGCTTGCAAATTCACACTTCCGATAGAGCGACCCTTAGCGTCTTACAAAGCGGCACTCGACGTCACACCTGAAAAGTGCCTTATTAACAGCTTTATGTAGTGTGGCTTATCAAGCCAAAGGCTGGGTGTTTGAAAAACTTCAAAGGCGCTAGGAAAATGTTTTGAGCCGGGCTTTCGCCTTTTTTCAATGGCAATTAGTTAACGTTTGCCGACGCCTGCTCTTACGCGTTATGCAATTATGACGTCGAGTAGTTGCCGCGGGATGCACGAAGTATAGACCTGTCTTTAACGCAATCCGAAATACGGAAATACGGTTCTGATAGTTTAAATGGTATTTCAACTTTTCTTTTCGGTAAATTTTAGGCCTATCGGTGCAATTCTTAATGTAGAAAGAGTTGTTCACAACTTTAGATTGAATTGTACTACGGGTCTCTATCTAAATTATGATCTAACTACATTTGAAACTACCCTTTGAAGGGTACTTCTATATGAATATTTTACAGTAAATTAATTAATCGAGCCAAATCAGTCCAAATGAATATAAACATATTTACCTAATTAAAGAAAAATATTTGACATCTAATCAATTTCAAACCATAAAGTTCCTAATACTTGGCTCCCAATTCTATCAAACATATCTTTGATAAAAAACCACATAACCAAAACAAATTTTTATCGTTCAAATAGAACATCCATAGTTAAGGTTTCGCTTTTAAATTATAGAGGGTGTCTTAAACTAAAAATATTGATATAGAGGCCGCGTTAATTAAGCTTTTCATTCGTTTAATTTTTTACTCAGTTGAGTTTAACCTTTGGTTAGTGCCAATTTATTCAGCAATTAATTAGCAATCGTCCGTTTTGATCAACGGAGCGTTAAAACTATTGTATCGGCGCGATACGAGTAATATGCCCACGGCCTTTGCGAAAACATTTAACACAGTTTAATTTATAATTGGCGCGATTTAAGTTATGTTATTTTGTTTGGGATTTTATTTCGTAAAACAGTTTGTTCGTTTAATTCGCGTGGAAATGTATATTTTTCCAATTGTGACTTGCATTTCGCGTGGTGAGAATAAAAATTGTGTTCTACTTTTATTTAAAACGTAGTGCTTAAATTTCATAAAAAACGTTAATTATTTAAACATCGAATGCGAGTTTAAAGCCTGGTTTACATAAATAATTCGTTCACTGCTAACACAGGCTATATAAAAGAGTACTGCTATGGTAACTTTTACCTACTAGACTTCGTATTTTCGCTAAATGTCTCTTCACCTTTATATACTCAAAATATCTTATGCTCGAGATGAAATAAACGAAGGTGATCTCGCAAACCAAAAAGGATTATTGATCAAAGAATTCATACAAATGACAATTAAGAGGTAAACACACAGGCGCTCGTCGTGAGTCGTCTATAACGAAACACTTAACGAAAAAAGAATCAGTCTGTCAACAGACGCATTCTATTTTCAGTAATTAAAAGTCTGTAACAGCCCTTACAAAAACACCTCCAAAGGGGACTCATTAAATCGTATAAACTAACCATGAACCAATTGCAAAGCGATCTATACAGTTGAAACAGAACTCAATTGAAGAACTTCTAATTAAACTGTGCACTTTTCGATCTATCTGACGAATGCAAGCGACTTTGGTGCGTATTATAAGGTACTAGAGGATGGTATTACGTGTGCGATCTGTACGATTGTAAGACTGAGGAGTGAGATCCTTTGAAACCGGTGACCAGATATTACAACTTTAAGAGAACTCAATTTCTTTGAGTAATCGGAACTGGTGATACTAAGTCTTCTAAATAGTGTGTTTATTACCTAATATTGTGTATCTATTCTATCTAAATAGGTTTAAAGAAATACTCCTTAAAATGTAGTTTCTATACGATAATTAACTAATGTAGCGTTTAGATATTTTCCGTTACATTGGCCGTGAGCGTTGTTTAAATAGCTCCATCAAATAGTGAAATTCCTAACTTAAAAAAAAAGAAATATTCTTGTCTAGAATTTTAGTACTGATCTATATAGTTAAGTATCTTATTATTGTCGGAACACATGGCCACCCGCTCCCAAGGACTTTGAACTCAAGTGCATCGTCAGGCTCAAACAATGGGAGTCAAAAAGGCAATTGATCTTAAACGCGATTAGGCTGACGCGCCGAGGAAACTCCGAGGGCCTTTTCTTTATAATTTAGAACATTTTATTACTTACCTTTTTTATATTGGATTTCATATAAGTTTAGGATGCTTAAAGAAACAGGAATCGAAATAAAATGAAAATGAAAGGTGACGTGTAAAACTCCTACTTAAATTAAGCATTTGGAAAATAAAACGAAATAAAGAATATAATTATTCAAGGATAATTCGAATAAGTGTTTGACAAACTTAATAAGCTGTCGGTGTGCGACTTTCTCAAAATACCTGATGTTAGTTAACAATTAAAATGTCATTAATAAATGACATATTTATGTTCATATTCCAAGGGGAATTATTGTTTCAAATGTATTGTTCAATGATGCATATGAGCATAATTGCGGTAATTTCTTTAATAAAAATGAAAAAATAACGAATAAATAACATTAATATTATGAAAAACAGTGAAATATGAAACAATGTGTTCCAAAAACCTTTTGAAATTAGGCAACAACAAGTACACAATGTCACGAACAAAAGATCTCAAGTTTGATAACTTGAAATTTCCATTTAAATGAAACCATTACAATGAACACCTAAGACACAACCGGGATTATAATGTAAAACACAATACACAACAAACAAGAAACAAACCAAAAAACAAAAGAATATTATGAAGAAATTTTACGTAACTTTTATGACTTGACCTCTGAAGTTACGCAAAATAAAAAGAAAGAAGTTATATAGCCAAAGTTCGCTCACTTAACTTATTACTTAACAAAGGAAAAACAAAGACAAATAACTCTCCACGCTTCAAAATTTTTAGGATTTCTTTCGAAATTTTACGCGAACAAAGATTGAGAGAAATCTTAGAAAGACGAATGAATTTACAAGCAAGGTACCTACACAGACGCTGAAACTGCTGTAACTTAAGAACTTTTAAAATATGTTTACATTTATCCCGTAAACCACATCTTGGTGCTTGATTTTTATAGGAAATTATTTAAATTCCTACCAACCACAAATACCTGAAAATGTAGAAAAATATTGGCACTTGTAATTTAACATAAGAAGAAAAGGAAAGAACCATCCAAATTTGCAAAACAAATCAATCAAAACCCATAAAAATTCTTATGGACAGACATGATATCAGTAGTTATGTATACATCAATGAAGCGAACGTCAATTCAAAAATATTGAAAGAGCATAATTTAACGGATAAAGAGCTGATTAACCAGTTTCCAAACACCGAAGCGACGGAGGTAAGCCACATAAAGCGAGTTAAAGAATAGAAAATTTAAGAAACATCCCAGCGTGACTTTACAAAACTTTTGAAACCTGTTGAGTGTACTTTTACCACATTGACTGCCTGATCATGAAGTTTGACCGTTTATAAAGCGCTCGATATTAATGATTTAGACTTTAAATTCGATGAAGGAACGTTTTCGTTTTTAAATGTATTTAATTTCTATCTATTAGACACTCCACAGCATATCCTTATAAAATGTTTTGGTATTATAAATCTTGTGCTTATAAAAATGCTTCTAGATTTTGCAATTATATTAATAATTACAAGGTTAGATCTAAAATACATTTGACAACATATTGTGTAATGTATTTTTTAAATTAATACTAAAGCATACGATGAACATGTCAACGTGTCCAACTCGAAACACCAGGCCTATAATATCATGCAAATTGGACAATAGACCCAATCGACCATAGCCGTTTACGGTAGAACATATTTATACGAATCGCGAATAATACACCGAGTAATGATCATGTACGAACGCCAATTCACAACAACAGCTGACAATAGGAAATTTATCGTTTATAAAAACATCAACAATGAATAGACACGTCACAGTAAAGAGCGTCATTTGGAAGCCTATGCGCAGCGTGAGCGGGCTACCAAACATATCCTCGGTCCTTTGAATCTTATTTCTATTACAATTAGATCGGATTTCCCAGATCACAATACTCGACTGATTTATGGTGTGGCGCACCCAACAAAAACCTGGATCAATAGAACAAGGAACAAAAATGAATGTACATTACAATACTTCTAATTGTTTAAAGGCTATTTGACAATGATATACGCTCTGACGTGACTATCACCTGATCAGCAACAATGCGTTCTATGCCTAACGGATAAAGGTTAAATTTTTGTTAAGAACAATGGTTGTTAAAACGTTTCGAGCCAATTGTTATGGTGCTAACCATATCTCTAGCCATCAAAGCTTTCGCCGCGTCCAAAGTTAATTTTTATGACACTCTTACAACAATGGGGTGACATTAGAAAGAAGACACATTGCATAGTTTCTATTTCTTCTATTGTCCATGTTCTTAACTGTTGTTTTAAGGACCTTCAGTTGGAATTGTTTTTGTGAGATCTCTTACGGTCACGCCTAATTATGGCTATAACTATATTATGTCCTTTATTGTTCGACAACAAAGCCTGTTTGGAGACATTTCTTTAGATTTACAATTTAACTGTTGTTTCAGTTTCGACTTGGGTGTGGACCACAAGGATACGGGCAGTTATATATTTACCAATCGACTTTAAGACTTTTATATTTGGTAATAAAGAATACTTTAGGTTGAAGATTTGAAAATGTCTTGCTGTTTCGGAACCACACTAATGAGAACTGTAAAGGGCGGATTGTTTTGAAATAAAGATTCTATTGAGACTATTGTTCGAAATAAATCAATATAATTATCGCCGGTTAGCGAGAAACTGTCAAAGACAACGGGTTTTGGGAAAGTGTTTATTGTTTTATTGTTACTTTCTTGTAAGTCGATCGATAATGACAAATTTACATTCAGTAATAAAGATTTAATGGTATTATTTCAAAATACAAAATTACTTCAGAATTAATAAATGCTATATAATTATTATAACCCCAAAATTTTGGATATACTCATCTTGACAGTTGGCAGTAAGTACAGTACGTTTTAACCCTGTAGAATCAACTTTATTTTTCTTTTGTTTTCCAAACTAAAAGTTTTTAAATAAGTTAATCTTTTCAAAAGGTAAAGCTTATTCTTATTTTTATCACCTCTCAGAAAAGTCTTATACACGTCCAAGATGCAAAGTCCAATAAATTGAGAATACTTATCAATAATAAAAATCCATCGCTCAGATCCCTGCGAAGGTTCTCTCGCCCTGCCGATGACAGCTCGCCTAATTGATTGTTTTTTTGTATTTCCTCAGTTTAAAATCAACTCGTCGAAGTTTCCAGAAGTTTTGATTGGTACCAACGGCTGCTATTGGCTGTCTTCAATGCTAATTGAAGTTTTATAATAGTTCAGACTGCGGTGTAATTTATACTTGGCTCGATGTTGTTGGGGAATATATTTATTTATTATCACAAAGAGTTCAGTTAATTAAGATCGTTGTACTGGATGATGGTTTACGATCAGTACTTGTTAGTTAGGAATTGTTACGAGGGCTAGTTATTGAATTGCGATTGATATTAGTCAATATTTTTTAGCTAGGTAAAGTCGACTGCAAAAGTAAATTAACACATATAATAATAAAGATTCCATGAATAGGTGTCGTGAAAAAAATATACTCGACGTAAAACCTATTTCACCAATAAAACTTTTCAGTCTTAAGATGTTTTGTAATTTTAAATGTATTGATACAATTTTGACGTCCTCGTATCAATATAAAAGATGTTATATAAAAGTTACCTAACAAAGAATAAAACCAGTAAGTGCACGATCAATAAACAATTACTCATCCAGCGAAACCTTATCAGGCCTAAAAATATCTCCAATCTGGATTCACACCCTAATCTCACCGAATTAATTGCACAAAAAGATCCCTCGGTTTGTTACAAAACAAACATACAAACACAAAGGACAGATTAGGGAAGATCCCGATCGTATTTAAGATATTTCGCTAAGTACAGCTTTAGATCTGCGATAACGGACCTATGAATTGATATCAAGGTAATCCTCGCGTTTTTTTGCTAACGGTCCCTTTTGCGCGGGTTCCGATCGTTGCAGTTAGTACTTTTTTATGTAATCTGGTACCTACTACCACAAGAATATATGAAGCTTATAAGTATAGTATAAAAGCATAGGATATTTATTTATTTATCCTTTATTATATATACCAAAATCACAAATAACAAAAGCAAATATCAAGAAGTACATATATGCAAATGGCGGCCTTATCACTAGTCAGTGATTTCTGCCAGGCAACCAGAACTTGCATAAACACAAAAAAAGAAGATATCTTTCTGAGACGATATATTATTCTATAGGTATCGTGTAATAGATAGTACCTAATAGTTCATTGTAGTAATAGTTCTACATATAGTGGAATATATAAATTGTTGTGTCTCAGAGTATATCGGCATATATAGTATTCTCTATTTCGGATATTATTTGGATTAAAGCCTTAAAGCCTATGACACTCACAAAGAACTTAATTATTATTTTTTCTATAACTTAATATTTTGTTAAATATTTTTTAATAAATTGAGTAATAAATGTACCTACAAATTTTCCTTAAACTAGCTTTATCACAAGTATGAAAAACGTGTATAATATTTATTATGACATTTAAAAAAATTTAAAATAAAGTCAATGAAAGATTAATTATCGACAAGTTCGACAAAGCAGACAGCGTCGCGGTCTTTAGCTAGTCAACTTTATGATAGTTCTGTAATTTGCAGTTTGCACGTGTTTTGAAATTAAAAAATAAATCAAAATAAAAAATTACGCCCGTGCCATTTAATCTTCATAAGAAATATGTTCTATTATAACCTTTCAGATGATGTTTATAAGCCGTATGTTCAGTGAACAAAAAAATGACCCAATTTATTTCATAATGTCCGAACAATAAATTCAAACGTTTTATTATAAAAGTTTAACAATACGTAGAGGATTAACCGCTGTACCTCCGTCGCTTAATTGGTAACAAAGGGCGGCCATTTTGGATTATAATGTTCGATATTTAAAATTTACACGTGGAATATTTATTGCCTGTGACATAAGTCGACGATATTTAGTGGCCAGTGCGTTCTTTTGCACTTTTTTCTTTTCGCTTCTTTTAATGTTCTATATTTAAATAGAATTTCAAATAAGTTAGCTAATTCCAAATAAGCCAGTTTGGTTGGGCTAATGTATCTAAAATAAACTGTTATTTTTAATTAACATTTTTTTAAGAAGCATAACAGTTACCTGATAAAAATATATACCTATCTGTATAAATCTCCTCATCTCTTTCCAACACATGCCGTCTCGCTCGCTACACGCATAAGCTCCTTATTGTATTTTTATAGTTATTTTGATCGTACACACGTTTATTGTGGAGATTATCCGACATGAATACAAAATAGGTATTATGTACAGCTGTGTAGTATTGTTTGAGTTGCAAAACGCTGAACGCTTTTAATAAATCGCGAAATCGATGGCTTTTATGCTTTTCATCCATTGTTTGTTAATTTGTGTTTATTTACAATATAGGATGTGTTGGTAATTCGTTTAAAAATATTCCTTTTAATATTATCACTCTTAAATCATATATTTAGATTATATTTAAGGTTAATTTATTGACTAAAGCTTATGGTTGAATTTTAATTTTCATTATAAAATTGTAGCCAGATGTAATATAAACCTACTAATTATGAAATTTGACTTGGGTTTTCGACTGTGTAATAATGAAAAAAAAGCTTACAATTAACTTATTAACAATGTTGCACACTTGAAATATTCTTTACTTATTATTTAATTAAACTTTTGAGTTAAAAAGTGATATAAAGATGTATTATGCAGTTATTGTATAATAATTATCATTATGCTGTTCAATATGTTTTCTTTATAATAATCTAAGTAGTCTTAAATGAGTGATTTTTCGTTAGCATTATACTTATAAGTCGTGTCGATACGTGCTATTATTGTGTTGTGTTATTATCTAGCTCATTAAGTATCGTTGTTGATGTAAATATTAGTTAATTTCTCCTATTTGTAAGTCGATAAAGCCACACAATTTCACCCTTTCTCTCACAGCCATAAACCAGACAATACCAAATTAAATGTTACCCGCACATAAAATAAATAAAAAATACTTTATACGCATTGAAGTATAGACAATCGTTACGATAAATCATAGATGACAAGAAACTGATTTTTTACAACCCTACCGCTAGGGATGCCACTCGATTGATATGAGCTCTATGAAAGTGGAACTAGGGTTGCATCTATAATAAATATTGTCACAACACCGCCCCGTCGTTCAGTCGGTCTGGTTTAACGTAAATTATGGGACAACCCTAAACAATAGAAAAAAGCTTCATTCGCTAATGGATTTTGTTCTCAAAAATTAATTTGGGGTACTCAACAAACTGTACGCACCCAATAACGCAACCCTAGCGGTAGGGATGAACATTGTAATTGTAATGAGTGAATAATATTGAGGATTATTGCATTATTCGCGTATCAGTGTTAAGAATGGAGTTTGTAAATACAGTTTTAATTTTGCGGTTTAAGATACGATGACTGTGTTATAATTAAAAATGTTAAAATCATTTTATCATGTTGGTATGGTCACTACCAACATTATAAAATTTTTAAGTAATAAGTCTATGAACCTTCTCATATCGCACTATAGTGTTATAGCTTGATAGATGATTAACTATAAAATTTGTTTGCAAAATGACAAAGATACAGTAAAGTTTGCTTGTATGTCCATTACTCATTCACGTAACCACCGAATATTGTATGTTTAACTAAGCTTATGTTTCAAGTATTTGATTATACATGTTTTTCTCGTACCTAATATTGTTTTAATTGAATACTTGAATAAATCGTAGGTATATTTAAGATTTTGATGGTAGAGCTACTGCGGCCGTTGACTGACGTAAGTGACTTATGAATGCGATGATCTCCATTAAAATACAGGAAAAGGAAAGGATATGTGACAAAAGGGAACAGATGCTATAAAAAAGGATTTAAAGGAAGCTTCGAAGTGTTTTAGTAAGTTAAATATTTTGTAAATTCCAATGCTCTTCCAAGACCAAGTGAAGGAAACTCCGGCGACCAACCCTAGACGTCGCCTAGGGGTGACAAAAATCAAAGTATAGGGTGAAGTGGCATTGTCTAACCCCATTCAACTTTTTAATTTATTAACTAAGGGGTTGCTATCGTAAAAATTATTTTATTATTCTTAACGACGTCTCAGCCTACGTGATAACAATTACTGTCTTATAAATAATTTTTTTAATAAACCAGCGTATCTTGGTCTGTGAGTGCTTATAATTTTATATGCGGATAAAAATGTTTATACTGGTCATGAAGATAAGTCAAGTGCTTGTAGTAATAAATTTTTATGTACTGTTAAAGGTTGTACTGAGACAACGCGAACCTGTTTTGTTCAATTAGAAATGATTTAATGTAATGGGAATTTTGGTCATAGACAATGTTGCCTGTACCATAAATTTAGTAACGTTTATCGGGGTTTTTTAGGTTTAGCAACATTTGAAGGGTTGACAATATATGAAGGTATAGTTTGGACCCAAATGATAACAAAAAGATAGACTGACTATTTTACAATTCTTCTATTACACAAATAGATTTTTTAATTAACGTAAATAGTATTTACAAAGAGCAGAATAATTAAAGTCAAAGACAAAGTCAAATCTTTATTCCACTATACTAAATATTATATCTCTTTTGAATCATCTTGGTATTACATAACCATAATATACCACCGGGTACTAAAGCACGCTGTAGTTACCTATACAATCAATTGAATGCGTTTGAGATCTATTATTTCGTCACTTTGCCAAGAGACAATATTTTCAGCTGATCAAAATGTTTCTTTAATTTGAAAGCAATATGCTTAAAGGTTTAAATTAACTTTCGTAATACCATGACGATTCAAAAGTGTTACTATACTATTTCACTTTGACTTGACTTCGGATGAGCTTATGTAATGTTATTTTAAACAAAATATTTGTTTATAGTTAAACATCTATGTAAATTATTTAATATCCAGTTACCTGTAAATGTAACCGCGTTATTTCCAAAGCTCGTTTTGGTATTCGATAAATAAAACCCGGACACAATGGCTCGAATCGAAAAGCTAACCTTTCAACGTATAACAATATATTACTTTTCCACAGTGAATGGTCTCGGGAAGTTCGGTAAACTGAATTTTACTTGGTATTCAAATGCGGTCCTATAAGAGGGGAAACATTATCAAAATCGCGACAGCACTCCGCCGAGGCCGTGTTGATTCTATCAAAATCTACTTGAAAACTTATACTTTTGTTGAGCACGGGGCATTTGATGTTTGTTATTATTTTTATTTATAGCTGTTTCTATAGTTACAAGTTAGAAACCTATAGATAGAAATAAAAGAAGATTGTCTGTGTGTAAGTAAAAATACGGAATAAGATGGAAAAGTTTGTTGAAATGAATGAAAAAGAAAGGGAATCTGAAACTATAGACCATGTGATTTCTTATCAACTTGACATTTGGACATCTCGAACGAGGCGTTATCTTGTTTTTGTTTGGGAAGGAGTCCCATAGTACGAAACACGCCTCAATTTACAGCTACGTTCAGCTCTTTATCTTAGGTATATCTGTGTAGCTAGGTGATTAGTAGATATAAAAACAATCTATGTCTAATACACCATAGCTAACGTGAATAGCTCCTTAGGCCCAATGCGACGTTGAAAAAGGTCATGTCCCGAGCCGGGCTTGAAATATTTTTTATGCAGATATTAGGAATCGGACCTCATCCACTACAAACTTAATAGAATATATTAGAGATTCGATCGACGATATATATAGATGGCTAAGAACTTGAAACTCAATCGAAAAGGTTACATTAATTTTTCATTTATTTCATACAAAACAGCTTCAAATCAAGTCATTGCTCTTTTATAGTAAAAATTCTATCTATAAGTGTTTAAAACTAATTAAAAATATGTTACTATAAAAATTATTTTACGGAACATTCCAGAATAAAATTCAAATATGAAACTATACATTTTCAACCGTTCCTCTTCGTTACGTAATTCAAAAATCGAACTTCTGTTTAGGTACAGATTTTTTATCTGTCGGCAAATGAAAGAATGAAGAAATCTTTGTCTTCGCCGACGCTGAGTAAGCAGATTCGTCGTCCTGATGTATTACTCACCATAATTAAAAGGCGCTAACCGATTTCATAATTTCACGCGATTTATAACATCATTAAATTTCCAATAGATCAATCTTTTGTCTATTAATCATTAAAAAAAACTAATGTGCTACAAGCGAATAATTAGATTTTATTTCGTCGATTAAGACCTTTCGGGGATTGACTCTTTATTATGTCTTATTAAAATAATTTCTAAAAGTTAATAAATCTCAACTCATTTTCATAACTTCTAAAAATCTGACAAACTTTTAAATACATCTGCCAAATTCAAATCGCCGCGTATCGCCTGCAATTAAAAAGCGATATCAATTTCAAATTTTAAATATGGAATTATGGATCTAGTGATGTCCACATCAGCGTGAAACGGCGCTCGTCGACAATCACCGTCTCGGCGGGACGTCCCACGTGGCCGGAGACTACCGGGGCGCGCAGCCACGCGAGAAAATCGAATGATTGACAACACATTCACTCACAAACTAAACTAAACCTTATCCCAACCAAATAAAGCCTCTTATCTTCTGTCATATTATTAAATGTTTTGATCGGAACGCACCGAGATCCCGAGTTTTCCGCTAATTATGATGCTAATACGCTCTCATTACGCACGCTCGCTGATTTTTTAATGTAAGAGGCTCATCTCGTATCTTCTATTTAATACGTTATTAATTACTGTCTCTTTCAGTATACATTCGATTTGTATTAAAAAAATTAATAGGTAGGTATATAAAACTTGATTATATATATTAAGAATATCAAAGGTGTTAATTATAGGCACCTATTGTGCTCGTAATACAAATTAGAGCGGACAAAGAGTATATTGCATATTCACAATCGCTTTGAACATTAATAGGTAGACGGGGAAGTGCTTAATCACAAACAGTGAGCATTCATGTCTTCAAGAACAAAAGTATTTGCAAGTAACGCACTTAATATACTAACTGATTACTATTTCATCGGCACAATACAAAATAATCTACAAGAATGGAGGGGGCTAAGAATGCTATTAACGGTACGATAATAGAAGCCTGCCGTTGCTACAGGAGCAATCGAGATAATTCTAATTACACACACTTCTATTCGATGTAGTCGATCGATTGTGGCATTATGTCGAGCGGCGGGCGGTCTCGATTATACGTACATCACTACTGAGCGGTGCGCGCCAAAATCAAATGTCATCGTTTCAATTCGAAATTCAATTATGTGTAATTAATGCGCCAATGGCGGAACCGGAGGTGTTTGAAAACAATGATAGAACGGGCCGCTCAAAGCGAATGCAACTCATTGGCTTCTTTTTTCGAAATGTTTCAACGGCTTTTTTTCAAACATCGAATAGTGATTGATTGTGTTGTAAAATGAGGAGCTATGTACAGTTGTATTTGAGGCTGTTAAATTACTAGCTATTATCATAAGCACTGGTTCTTTAATTTAATAAAAGTTTAAATATAGTAAACTAAGAAATTGTTTTGTATGTTTATTAGAGACTAGCTTTTATACGCGGCTTTACTTGCGTTCCAAGCGTTGTATGGTAAACTTTGTATGAGGAACATATAATTTTAACTGATTAATAACATATTACATATAAATCATTTATTACTAAGTTTAGTCAGCTAGTATTTCTTCTAATAGATCCTACCTTTGATTTAGACGAAGAGGCATCCAAATTTGTATATGTATCTTCCAATTTGAATTATATCCTCCTGTTTAAAGAACCGTCAACCATTACAGTCGCTTGTAAAGATCAAAGAACTATCGAAGTTTGAAAGTGTGAGTTCAAAACATGTTTTGATAATAACAATAATGTATGGCTACCTCCACCTTTCTCTGCCAGCTACGAGTCATCCTGAATGTCCAAAAAGCTATTGAACAATAGTTCTAACACCTAACGCGGACGGATGCCCGACCCCGCCCATACATTGTCTGGCGGATAATAAGTCGCCCACGGACTAATTACGTATGCCTTGCTACCGATGTGTGGACGATATCGTGTCGTATCGCTGGTTACGATATTAGTCTTATGGTATAAAGGGGACTAGGTCTTGAACATTTGTGTGTTATCTGCTGTAATAAAAAGGAACACGGGGGTTATTAGTCGGTAGAAGTCCGACATAATCCATGGTACTTCCTGGGATTTCCTTTATATGAAACACTTTCTTTATAATAACTTAAATTAAATAAAAACTACACATGTCACTTTCTTAGGATGATGTATGATGATAACATGTTTCCTCCTTTATTAAACAAGTGTCAAGTGTAACAGTTATTAACTATAAGAATGTCTAAGAGCAAATATGATCACACTTAATATTACACATATAGTTATACATCTCACTACATAGTATAAAACAAAGTCGCTTTCACTGTTCTCTGTGTCTCTATGAATGCGTAAATCTTAAAAACTACGCAACCAATTCTAGTGTTTATTTAAAAGATAATTCTAGAGGAAGTTTTATACGTATAATACATGTTATTTAATTATTTAAACAAAAAGGAAGATATCTTCACGTTTATAATCGTAGGATGTAAAAACTCCCTAACACACAATAACACAGAGTTTTCAATGCCCGTTGTGTAACAGTAACTGTGTGGTTATTTATCGTTTTTTTATTATAAATAACGAGGAGAAAATATTAAAAAGCCTTGCATGAGCTTTATTGAAACAAAAGACATTGTTTTGTTTTAATCTTCGCTTAAAGGTGTAGTTTATTGTGTAAATAGGTCGTTTCTTAATACACCAGCAGATATATAATATAATTCTATAAGTATCTAGGTATATTATTACTAAGAGAGACAATGGAATTTATCTCTGCATCTACTGAGCTGACTTTGATGACACTTTCAACAATTTAAAGTAACATTGTTTGTGTGTGTCATAGGCTACTTTTAACGCAGCGCCGGTAACATGAGAGTGTAGCTTATAAATAAATAAATATATAACATAACATCAATGAATATATGAAATACGAAACAAATGATTCTGATAATAATAAAATATCACAACAAACGCTAAACAAAGTGCAGTCATCTCGTCAGAACACTAAACGTCACAAAACAGCGCGCCCCATCTCTTTGCACATCATGCAAAATCGAGAATGCGTCTCAAAGACGGGAAATCAACAACAAAAGGCGCTCGCACAATATCGGCTTTGTTTACGACTCAAGACTTGACATCGCCTATCCAGACACAAAGGTCCAGCGACCTATGAACTGTGCTTTTTGCAACAATACCCGAATCTCTGTCAATCATATTTTTTATGATTCAGACATTTTTAATCCACCTTTGCGAATTTTTGAATTGTTTAAGCATTGAGAGACTGATATTTAGCAGATGGGGATAAGTAGTATTAGTAGTAGCAGTAAATTAATGTAGTTCAGTCTTATTATTCTACCGTAGAAAGTATCACTAAACTACTATTTCAATGATATTAAGGTCATACATTGAAGTATACCATAAACGCTGGAAGGTTCTACGTGATATATTATTGATCTTTAAACTCTCAATAATGTTCAAGTATTCAAATAAGTCCTGGACTTATTGCGGTGCAAGATATATACTTCATAGGCCTGAAAATACATGTGAATATATGTATGGGCAAATGTCTTGCAACGATTCGAAAAACTTAAAATTCCAAATGCACAACAGATGCTGTAAAATTATGCTTGACCAACGGTTAATCTTGAGAATATGCCGTGCCATAAATTTAATCCTTTTTCATATACTTATTAAATCATTACGCGTCATAAATCTATTGCAATGGGTGTGACCCACAAATTCTGTGGTACAATAGAGCACTCAAGCTGGCATTAGTGTATGGTCACCATCTTTTCACCATTATAAAGTAGCACAACGGAGCTTTGCATATAAATCTCCTAATTACAACTATTCAGTGAGAGCTAATCTCGCCTAGGCTTGCCTATTAACATGCGCTGTTATTTTTCTATAACAATTAAATATGATTTAGGGGACAGGTATGCGAGTTTAAAGGTGTTTAATGTGTTCGGTTGGAAACTGGATGCGTCTTCAAGGAAGACAGTTTTAGACGAAACATGGGTTAGTTTTTCGTGTAACATTCCCAGCTCAGAGTTGGAATTTTACATATTATACCTATAGTAGTCCTTCGAAATGATTGAAATATGTATATCCAGTAGTAAAAGGGTAAATTTAAACTCACATAAAAAATGTTACAGGAATATGTGTTAAGTATCAAATATAAATGATAAAAGTTTTCTTTAAAAATAACTACCTTCAAACACTAGTTAATACTAAATATTTTGCCAGAATTTGATTTTGTAGTGCCTACCTACGATCAAATACATAAATAACATTAAAACAGGACTATAAAAAGCGAAAGACTTTCATCAACCGTACTTTCATACAAAAAGCTACTCGTGACACGCAATAAAATGGATTAACGCAATTGAAGGCTTTAACATTGTGCTCCAACGACAATATCCCTTGTCCCCGGCCATTCCTCCATTCACTCACGAATTTATTATATTAAATATAAATTAACATATTACAACTTATAACTGAGGTGAGAGTTTTTGTTCTCATTGTTATTGTTCAAAGATTTATATGTATATGTAAACATGGGGGTACCCCAAGACGCATCTTTGGCCCACCGCTGTATATCATTTACACAATTGACGATCTTAAGGTTAGAGTAATAAAGACTGTTATATCGTGTATAGTTTAAGTAAAACTGTGATTGTGTCATTGTGCTCGTGTGACCGTAAGTCAACGGAGAGTTAACGAAGTATTGTCATAGATGACTGATATTGCGCAATTTTTTAAGTCCGAACTAGATGAACCGTTGATGAGAAGACATTTTCTGTTAATGCGCGGTAATAATAGACTAGTAGTGTGTGGTTGCTCTATTGTCACCTGCTTGTTTGCTGGTGAGTTCACACGTGACCCTAAAGTGTATACTAGGGTTACAAGATAGTAAAATTTTAAATGTTTCATAAATCTTCTTAAGTCAATATCCACTGGTATGGTAGCCTCCTGAAAATAATTCCAATCCAATTAAACATACGTGTATCAAACATTTATCCAATCTAAAAAAACGCAAAACAACACAATATCGCTTATACCGCTCCCATAGCACAGAAATTATAATCGTTGAAACTCCTCGCTTGTTAAACCGCACGAACCATTAACCCAACACTTCTTACAAACAGATCAATAATCTAGCACTACAGTCATCGCGGCATTATAATTAAATTAAACAAAGCTCTCTAGACCCTAACGCATCTGCAAATGACACTTGAGCATAAACTGGTTTATTCCTAGTTTATTTGCCGAGCTCTACAGAGCTCCACAGCCGGACAATTAATTCGCCAATAAAATTAAACAACCACTTAGAGGGGGCGTCTGATATCTTTTTCGTATGGGATTAAAGTCTACAATAGAATTTAAACGCAATGTGTTTTGTTCGGTTCAGTAATTTTACATAAGCTCAATTGAATAGAGTTGGATGCGTGGAAACGATTTGTTCTGAATGGTGATAAATCCCTTCGAGTGGATGCAAGTTTCGACTGCTTTGATATTTATTGGTGTTCTCAGTATAGATATATTATGTTTGTAAGTTTCGACAAATATTGAGTAAATTATGAAGAATCCTAACTCGTAAACTATAATATGTAGCCTTTATCTAAAATATTTCTTTATTAAAAAAACTACTGCCTGATAACATAATATATGACTACAGACGTCGCCTGTATTTATATGCTTTTAAATACAGGCGAAGATATTACTTGATAAATATTAAAAACACCAGTCAAACTAAACTGCTTGACTTGTATTAAAGAATACTGTTTTCATTATATATTATTATTAGAATTAAAATATCATACCATAAATTATCAAAGATATGTAATATCTAGCTATAAGAGGAACAATAATGTTCACACAAGCATAGATACTTAATCAATCAACCATTATATAAGTTTTAACATAATTAATTAACAAGTAATTATTTATTCATAGCAACCAAACAAAAAACAATCAAGCAGCTAAACTAAATATAACACAATCATGAAATTAAAACGAGAGCTCCCCACGGATTGTTAAACAAATACATGACCTAACAAATAAAAATCACTGAAGGGCCATCGAGACATCGGATTCAATTTTCACCCCCGAAATGGATTACGCTGGTCCCATATGGATTGAATAATCGTCCCTGCACCGAGTTAATATCGGCATTCCGTCTTATTCACGTCGAAAATCGGATATTTCCTATTTTTCCTTTTGTTGGCTTTTGGGTTTCTTGTAAGCGGCTAGGCGTAATCTGTAATAAGGAGCGTGTATTGTCGCGAGAAGTTCAGGCTGGTTCAGGATTTGTATTAAAATACATGTATTTGTTTAACATATGAATATGAATGCAAAAGGACAGGGGTTATCTGATGATAGAAAGTAATACATACACTTCGTCGTTAAAAGACCAATGTGAGGTTTCTTTATCTATAAATATTATTCCAAAAAATATAACATTACAGAGTCGCGGGGAAACCACATACACATAACGATAACATGATATTGTATGTACCTACACTTTACTAACAATCAAAACATACATATCACTAAACAAACCATAGTACTTACGGCTAAATCACTGAAATTATACCCTGAGCTATCCAGGCAAACGGTTCGCGTAGATAATGACGTTTTTTTAAACGACTATAAAAGCAGGGGGAGACAGCCCTATCCCATTATGTATGGCAACTTGTAGTTACATAAACAATATGGTTCGTGGTTCGTTAGACAACGGATGTCAGGGGTGGCAACGTATGCTTCGTGTACATTTGATTTTATTTGGATACTATTTCGTGTGACTATGAGTTCCAGTTGTGGGTGTATTTTGTATTTTGATGCTCAATAGGTTTGCTGCTGGTATTTATTTTGATCTGCCTAATATGAAGACACATTTTTAATTTTTTTATTTAATTAATAAAAGGTTAATAATGACTATACTAACCTATATTTTATTTGCTTTTTTCTGAATGAAAGAAAATCTAACAGTCTCCTATTAACGTATTACCTCACCAATTTCTTTGAAGCCTCAAACCACAATAACACAGCGACTCAAATACGAACATTACCCGCAATTATACTGGAACCGTTTCAAAGCATTTGTTGTAAGGCATTTCATAATAATTACTGTCGCTTTAAAAAATGACGGCGTATTACCGTTTTGTCTTAACACGTACAATGGCTGACAAATGAGTGGTCACGCATCATCACAACTACTGTGTCAGAAGTCTGACAGGCTTTGTTTTAGGTCGCAATTGACACAAATGGGACAGCTAATTCTTACTAATGGTATTAACGAAAGTTGGAGTATGTATATGTTTGTCACCATAGAAGAATAAACATCTAGAATAATATGAGCACTCAGAGTGGACAATATTCTCGGTGGGCTTGTGTGCGTGTCATCGATTATAAGAACGTGCTTTTTACACTTACATATATACAGTTTTGGCTTCACGTACGCCGGACTAATTATTAAGGAACTATCAATCTATCCGTTATGTTTTTGTTACTTTTTTACACAATGATTTCTTAATGAATTTAGCTAAAATTTGGAACCCAAGAAGTAATCCTTATTCTTTATAAACTTATATATTTTATTTTTGTAAAACAACATGAAAATCATTTTCCTTAATTCTTTTTATCTAATTTGGGATAACGTTTACAAATGATTGCCTATTACAAATGAATCTAGTTCAGTTCCTAATACTGAAGTAGACTACCTACTATTTATTAATTATGTAACTTAATTTCTTATGAAACATATCTTGCACGTGTGATTTACCCGCAGATTTACCCGCGTAGTTCCCGTTCCCGGGATATATCTGGATATAAAGTTTACTATGTGTTAATCCAGAGTACCAGCTATTTACATACCAAACTCCAACTGAATCGGTCCAGCCGTTCTTGCCTGAAAGAATAACAAACATACATCCGTACATCTTATATTATCACATACTTGCACATTAATAATATTATATAAGATATATTAGATAACCTGAACCAACTAAATACTTCGACGATAAACTTTTAGGAAGGAAGGTATACTAAAGATCATTCCAGAATCATACAATATTTGTTCCACACTGCGAGGCGGTCGTCGCAAGTCAACCAATGTCTTCGCATCGATACTATTTGTATGACAATACGGTCGTGGATTCAATGCTATTGTCATTTAAACTCTGGCCAGCGTTGCTTTTGTTTAAGAAACACCACTTGGTAAATTAATAGAGCCTTTTGTCCACATCTCTTCGCCATTGTGAAGTGACGTCTTCATAGCTTCGTTGCAGCGTCGTTTGTACTACAATTTAGCATGTTATTATTGTGTTGGTAATTAGTATTAGTTCAGTTTGGTGTTGTTCCACCACTTCTTATGAAGATGCGTTGAAATGAAACTTGGTTTTTCTAGTAATCTTGATTTCAGTAATTTTCTAAATTGTACTTTAGCAAATATTCTCTCTATGTTTTTAAAGTATTTACAGTGTATTTGAGAATATTCTTTTGAATTATATTGTGTTATTTATGATGGATATTTTCTTAATTTTGTATTTTAATTTTTTTAACGTTTTTACCTAATAAAATTTAAATTGTTCATATGACTTTTTTTTTTATATAATAGGGGGCAAACGAACTGGCGCGTCACTTGATGGAAAGTGATCAGCGCCGCCCATGAGCACTCGTGATGTCGCGAGTGTGTTGCCGGCCTCTTAGGGATAGGTACGCTCTTTTTTTGAAGGTCCCCAAGTCGTATTTGTTCGGGAACACTGCATGAGGAAGCTGATTCCACAAGATGGTCGTGCGTGGCAAAAAGTTCCTGCGAAAACGCACTGTACTTGAC